>BQNB010032436.1:0-18996 GCA_026074375.1 Tanacetum coccineum | reverse complement strand
TTCACCAGCAAGAGTAACTAGATCAGCAGTACTAACCTCCTTCTTAACCACATCCTGTCTTGTAAACACTTCTTTACCATCAAGAACACTTGTGTCAAACACCAAATCATCACCATACCTCCCCTGAGTCTCATCAACCAAAGTAACCTCTGAATCTTTGTCAATGTCATCAATTTTCCTCCCCTGTTTGGGTGCATCCTCCTAATCACCCAAACTTTCATCTTCAGAGGAAACAACTTGTGTAGATTTACCAACCATGAATAGTCTTTTGAGCTTGTGAGTTCTTAACCCTCCTTTCTTCTGTAACCTCTTGACTCTCAACTTCAAACTTGAAATCTCCTGTGCTTGAGCAGTCATAGTATTTTCCGGGTCAAGGACTCTTTGTTGCAGTTTGTTACAAATTTCATCAAATCATTGAGTTTCAGACCATCCTCACCACTGAGTAGTAGATCATTGGAAGGTGTAGGTTTATTTTCCTCATTGGCAGCCTCATCTGCTATAGGCTTTGTAGGACCACTAGGCTGAGTACCTCAGTGTCCTTCCTCTTTGGCTTCCTTGGTTTTTTCTTCTAGGGTTTTGATGTTGATGGTTGAGTAATGATGGGTGTGTGATGCAGATCAGTAGGATTAGCTGAACCTTTACCCATTTCTTCTTGAGCTTGAACCATCATTGTTGGAAATAAAGGTGTAACTCTTCCAGAAAAACCTTTCCCTTCCCTTTTCATGTTCCTAAATATCTTCTTAGTATGAGAGGGGGTAACATAGATCCTTTTATGATGTGACATATCCCCAACTTGTTGATTTACAAATACTTGTACAAATCTTGAATACATCCAGAATTTTACCATACTATCTACATTCTTCACCATACTATCAAAAATATACTTGGAAAAGTTGAATTACACTACTAGAAAAAATGTCATTAGTACTAATTAAAAATCATTGCTAAATTATGCATTTAATATCTAATTTTAGGAAGGAAAATTTTAATAGAGTTGCAATTTTTTTAGCAACAAAAAAATTAGTTGGTATTTCTTCAAATGACCATAAATATTTGTTGCTAATTTAGCAACGACTAAGCAATTTCGTTGCATTCTAAAATTAGCACCCGTCGAATTAGCAACTAACACCAAAATTAGACAAATATTGGTGTTAGTTGCTAATTCGACGGGGCTAATTTTATAATGCAACGAAATTGCTTAGTCGTTGCTAAATTAGCAACAACTATTTATGATCACTTAAAGAAATACCAATTAAATTTTTTGTTACCAAAAAGATTGCAATTATGTAAACAATTTCCTTGCTAAAATTAGATGTTAAATGCACAATTTAACAACGATTTCTAATTGTTGCTAATGACATTTTTTCTAGTAGTGTGTTTACTTTAAATCGATCAAATAAAAAGCATACTATATTGAGTCTGTGTGACAATCAGTTCAAACCTCATAGATTAGTCCCAAAAAATCGGTAATCTTGGTTACCCAAAAAAAAAATTTAGAACAAACCGATATATATCCACTAGAATTTTCACAAGCATTTATAAATTTGTTGGATTATGGTAGTTGGACTAGCACTAATACGACTAGAAATGTGTGAGCCTATTGGGGGCACACACGTTAAGACACGAAGAGTATGTTTTATTAAACATTCAATATATTTATTATTTAAGGTTTAATATGGTTCACGAAATAAATTTTAAACGATCGTTAGTTACCGTTATATTTTATAACTAACTAGTCGAATGTTTAAATATAAAAGAGAGAGACTAAAGATGACAAAACCGAACCTTGTGGGATGCCCATAATGAAGGTTCTATGAGGGGGTTTTGACATTCAATTGATATTCAATTGTGCATTGAATTGACATTTAATTTGTTATTCAATTGTGCGTTGAATGTGTTGAATGACATTCTATTACCAGTTAATAGTGCATTGAATTGACATTGAATAGTGCATTGAATTGACATTCAATTTGCCATTCAATTGTGTGATAAAGAATGTGTAACATCTTTTCTAGTTTATCAACAACTAGGGTTGGGAGCATATAAATAAACCAACACTCCAAGACTTTGATAGAGATAGAATAATCACCTAAAAGGTTTCGGTGCTTACTCTCCTTTTCCTCGAATCTATTGAGTCAAGCACTTATAAGGGTTTCGTTTAGTTTTGGAGATCAAGAATATATAACACTTGTTGTTTAGAGGTTCGTGAAATAAAGACTAGCATCTTGGCATACTTGTTTGACATGTTGTGTGAGCAACCGTAGAGGTGGACATTTATCCACTTTGTTTCATTACATTTGTTGTTGACTTCAAGGGTTAGTTTTCTATGTTCCCTTTTGTTTATTTATTGTGTGTTAATCATATGCATCTTACTTGATCCTTATTCGCTGCGTACTCGTAGTGTTAATGGTTAACTAGTTATCAAATCTCAATAATGACATCACGAGTCAACTCGTTTGGTGTATTATGGGTTACACACATAATTAAACACGCTTAAGGATGCATGAAATCTAGTTTATTTATTATTTTATTGGAAAATTATGACAATGACATGCAATCCTTGCCATAAATAATGAATAAACACCTAGAATCAATTGCAATGTTACTTGATAATAAGAATATATTAAAATTAAAAGTTAATTAAGTTGCCATGTTACTCTATTCTTGTTTTATCTCGGTTGTAAGACTCACACAATCATGTTATATGATGGATGTGGCAATCTAGGCACTTTAGCAGAAAACTTAGTGAGAGTCTTATGGTTCTCCACTTGGGGAAGACTCTTTTGAGAACTCGAGGCATTATATGATTACTTCTTTCTTTATAAGAGTTTCTCTTCAATTTTACTCCAAATTTTTGTCTGTTTTAATTGCTTATATGTAATATGCCATATGATGCTTAATATTTGCAAATAGACTTTATGAAACTCTAAATAAAACGGACTTATACTTATAGAGAAATTTATATTAAACATGTCTAGTATTACACACGTAAGCATACTCCTTATGACCAGTTATGTGTTATTTGTGAAACCAGGGTTTTTGGACAAATTAATACGGACATTAAACTATGAAATTTGATTTCTTGTAAAGCTTTAGTTTTATATGCGCAGTATGGGGTTGAATTGATCTTTAATCTTGTCCCGCCCCACTACATGCTTCGGCATATGAGGGAATTATTGGAATTACTTGTGTCTTCGGACACATGTAGGAGTACAATATAGGGTTTGATCAATTTGTAATCCCACCATATTGGCAACAATAAAACTAATGTTAACAAAGGGGTTTCTTAACATAAAATAGCATCATTAGTCAATTGGAAGTACGACTCACCCATTTTTGACAAACTATAAGAGAAGTTTAAGGCGGGTGTAGCTACGGCACCCCAAAAGAAGTCAGGTTTTTAATAAGCTTCGCGCTGACCTGTTTCTCCGCTTCTTTGTACGTCCAAAATGGAGCTACCGAGAACAATTGACAAAATGATGTCTATACTAAAAAGGTTAACAAAAATGTTTTCTTAACTTTGTGCTACAAGTTGTTTTGCATGCTTCTTGTACACAACTTTGTCACATTTATGTGTATACCCTTATATGAAGTTTTAAGTCTATGCCACCCAAATGAAGAACACGTGCATTTGGATTGTCTTCTCTGGTCAGACCTCAGGGCCTTTCCAACCCATGGCGAATTTTTTCCATTGGTCAGACCTTTGTTAATTTTCGCACGTTCTCTTTTGGTCGACTTAAATCGAGTTACCTGGTCAGACCTCGGACCCGAGGCATAAGATGAGACGAAATATGCATTTGACATTAGTATAAAAGTTACTAAGTGCCATAAGTCTCATAAAACTAAGAGTTGCATTAACAATGCAATTAACGCTCGTCGCTTACCTCTTGCCCCACTTGGTTACACACTGGTCAGACCTCTGGTAATAAGTGGGAGGTCAAGTTGGATCTTAGTCTTATTAGTAATTAATTGGATAGTTAATTCTTTTAAGAATTTAATTATCGAAAATACTAAATAGAACTTTCTATGTTCTCATTAATTGTGTTATTGCAACATAATTCGTAAACGTGAGTTTGTTTTTCTTAAAAGACAAACCTAGTCTCTTTTCCTTGTAAGAAAGAGTGAGACTTACTCCTATCTCTTCTCATTGGTTGACAAGAATAAAATAGGGTTAATAATTGAATTTTTCTCAATTATATTTAAACTCACTTTCAATTTTTCATTGCCCTTTTCCGGTTCTGAAATCTTGAAAAGATAAAATATTTGTGTAATTACAGAACTTTGTGTCTATAGCTACCAAATAATGACATCTTGCACTTGTCACAATGTATGAGTTTAAACCGCAATGAGTAAAGAAAATTGCTAGCAGGTCTTCTAGGCATATTTTCTTGGACTCGTGTCATTCCTTATTGTGCTAAACACCCTTATGGCTGGGCAGACCGATAAAGGAGGAATTACATGCTAAATATTCAAGTTAATGATAGCATGAATGGCTAGTCCCTCGTCTACATAAGTAGAACTTCATATACTCTGTTCAATACCTAAGTACATTGCTACTTGTAGGAATTCTAAGAGGGTGAGAGTAAATAAATCGCTATTTGCTTTCTACCGGTGATGTAACACTTACAATGTTGACAAATCCAGTGGGAGCTTTGCATTTATTACTGAAAATACATTCATGTAATGTTGTCAATTTCAGTGGGAGCTACAAGATTTATTTCTTTGTTAGTTGCCCATATTATTTCTAGCTTGCTTTGAAATAATTTATTACTTTCTGAATATGAACGACCATGTTTTTAAGGAAAATTGCATTTTATAAGATAACAAGTTGCCTTTATGATGTCGCTTCCTGACATGTTATCTATAGAATAATAATCCACACTTCATTCATTAAACTTTATGGTTCAAAATCTACTTATAATATCTATGACAATATCATATTGTTTATACATTCGAGCGCTTGTCGTATTGTATTAAATAATGTTGTCCCGTACACAAGTGGGAGAAATCCTAAGTGTGTGCAAGGAACAACATATAACAATATGATTATTGGTTTCTCTTGATCGTAAGGTAATGAAGCTAATAAATCTACTAGGACTTAAACACAACATGATATTTGTTGCCCTATTACATTTAATTGTCAAGATATAAGATATAGCTACTTCAGTACATTGACTATATGATTTAGTCAAAATAATTATGGTTAATTATATAAT
Source organism: Tanacetum coccineum (assembly GCA_026074375.1). NCBI lineage: Eukaryota > Viridiplantae > Streptophyta > Magnoliopsida > Asterales > Asteraceae > Tanacetum > Tanacetum coccineum. The sequence goes on along the minus strand of BQNB010032436.1, from coordinate 13,780 downwards.
CATGATTATGAAGTATGAAATTAACTTGAAATTACCATTGAAATCAAGAGTCTGCGTTCATGATTACTTTAGTTAGTATAATTATGTTTACCTGTTAAGACATAATTATAGAGTCTTTGAATTAATCAATGACTTATAACATAAAGTATGTAGTAACATTGTTATGTCTTCTTGTTAACACATTAACATAAAGTCCTTGAATGATTCAACGACATATAATGTATACTTGACATGTTTTGTTTTCTTGTAAACACATGATCAAGTGAATTCTTGAACTATTATGTCTTCTTGTGAACACATGAACATAGAGTTAATGTACTTATTCAAGATATACACGTTATAGCATGCACTTGGTTTTAAAATACTTTGTATTCAATTTGGCTTGACCCAATTGGCAAGTATTTGATCCAAAGAGAATTAAGTTATCTAAGGAATTCTGATGGAGTCTTACAATTCTAATACTCATAGAATACCACACTATCATGGTATGTCTAATGTGATGAAACAAACTATATTCGTATTGTTTGATTTCTGATAATTATAATTGCTTTACCTCCAAAATCTATCAAGGTTAGAAAGTTGCGTGTGTCATGGATACACTCAATATAGTTCAAACCTAGAAGGTATTCAAGACAATATCTATTAATGGGTTGGGATGAATCCCATTATGTCTTGATCAAAGTTATGAAATTTGTTAATATCTTGTGAAGCATATTATTCACAAGCTAGAGATGAGAACTTAAAATGTATTTTGTTGTCCCAATTAAGAACAATTTATTGTTGCTTAAATACTTAGTATTTAGAGAATAATCTCTACTTACAAAAGTAAGTGGGAGCATCTATGAATCTTGAAGACATTCAAGAAACAAAATACATAACCTTCTGAATTCACTTGTTGATGTCATACTAAGGTTTAACATGAAAATGTCAAACCAAAGTATAATGTAACTCTCATTCATAAATCCGTAAGGATGCCTCATCAATGGAGTGATATTTTTATCAATGCTGAGGAATATAAGTTAGAGGGTCATAATAAACCTGTTAACTAATAAGATGAATTATCACATCTTGGATCTGATAAATATCTTAGAACTATGAATGATAAGATGCAGTCCTTAAAAGACAAATCAATGTTGTGAGCTTGATTGATCTTTTACCAAAACAGTTATACTGTAAGGTTAAAATGAGTTTCTTTTGAAGAAAGGCTCATAAGGACAAAATTGTATACATATTAATGCCTGACTGATGATAAGAGTTTTAATCTTACTCAAGCAATTGACTATGATTAAAATTTTCTATTCTACACGCATTAATTATATAAAGATAACTAATTGTCATACATGTTTTCTTGAATCTGAAATATGGCAAATTAAGGTTCATAACTCTTTCCTTAATGATTACCTTTGCGAGGACGGTGTGTAATCGGAACGGTTATGATTCTATATTTGGAATATGGCAATTAAGTTTATTACTCTTTCCCTTTATGATTACTTTTGCGAGGACGGTATGTAATCAAAAGGTTTATGAGTCCATATGATCTTTATGAAGTATACAAGATAACAGAATCTAAATGTGGATTAGATCATGCATCTAGGAGCTGTGATCTTAAGTTTAATTACAAATATGATTTTTGATTAAATTGAGATAACTCCTGAGTACACCTAACATCAGGTGGGAGCACTATTTTTATTTTCCTTAATATTCATATGTTGTCTAACATATTGAAAGCATCATTCCATTTAAGCTAGATTTTAATCCTTAAGATTGGAATGTGACTTCACTTGAGAATTTAGGAAATAAAACAAACGACCTTGGAATAAATGTTTAAAGAGAAAAACATATGCGGTGATTAAGTCCAACACAATGCAATATATCATTGAAGCAAGTCTTAAATGATATATTTCACTAGAAATAATTTAATACATGGATGGAAACCTTGTGTTTTTTAACGAATGATTCATCATGTATATCTTATATTATGTATGAGAGTGGTTGTTACTTTTGCACAAGAGCAAGATGAGCTAACAACAACAGTATCTAATTGAGAGTGTTTAGATGACTGATAACAACATTATCTAATTGAGAGTGATTTAGATGATTGTTAAAATAAATGTTTACGAATTATATAAGGCATAGTGTTGTTTGTGTACAAATGATGCTAGAGAATAATCAATTCTAGTTATAGTAAGATTTCATCATTTATGATAAATCTGCTAACTAGACATGCTTATTTAAGAGCATTGTTGCAATACACATTAAAGAATGAGAATATTTTAAAAAACTGTAAAGATGACTGTCTGAGATAAGTATGTGGCTCGTAAAAGGTACTGTCACATTTTCATACTATGATTCTTGCAATAGTATGCAAATATACATACGACACTCATCATAGCGTTCAAATTCTTCACAAATTTGTGAATTTGAAACAAGTATTCGGAAAGTTTACTCAGATAACTAATTAGCTGTCTTGTAAAAAAAGGTTGAGAATGTTGGATACATTGGATTTCAACTTGCTAATTAGTTTCATGCATATCTGTTTTTAGTATTTGGATAATTGGGATGTAAGACAATTTTTACTTTCTGATGAATGAAGATACGTGGTATTTGTTATTCATTCATATAATAATTGTTTATCCTATATTTGCATATTTAATCCTTGAATGATTTATCATTCTAAACATGTCCATTGTCGGTTAACAATATGGGAGTATTGTTACATAAGACAAATGTGGGTGTTGGTTATATTTTTTGAATATATGGATGGTTCCCGTCAAACTCATATGTTATTCACAAGGGATGCATATTGGACACCCCAACCTTTGAATATTTACTTTTGGATCCTTAGTCATGAGTAAATTATCGAATATGGTTAGTTAAGTCATCCTTAGACTTGAGAATATAAACAAGTTCTGGTATGTGTGGATATCACTTTTTAATTCTAAGTCAAACGCTAACCTGAAAATGGTAGTTATAAATGCTATTATTGGAAGTGATGTGAAGCAGCATTCACAACACTTGTATTCAACAAAGAATTTGTTCCTCCACTTGATGTGTAGTATGATACCATTGGCGCCTCTCTAGAATTAATCAGATAATTGTGTGGTCGCACCCAAAGGGTAATGCAAAATGATTTTGATTACATTTGGTAAATCTGTATTAAGTTCTAGAACGAGAATCTAAATGGTTAAACTATATGGAATGAGTTAGGATCCATATTCATGGTTTAACAATATCTGAACAAAGGGATGATTATAGCAAAAGATACATAACCATGCTACTGAGAATGTTTTTGAAACTTGATCTCAGACATTTCTAGTTTTAACAACGAATATGAGTGTTGCTAGACGTTTCCGTCGTTAGTATATGGGTTGTCTGCTACTTCAACTCCCAAGTGGGAGCTGTTGGATTATGGTAGTTGGACTATCACTAATACGACTAGAAATGTGTGAGCCTATTAGGGGCACACACATTAAGACACGAAAAGTATGTTTTATTAAACATTCAATATATTTATTATTTAAGGTTTAATATGGTTCCCGAAATAAATTTTAAATGATCGTTAGTTACCATTATATTTTATAACTAACTAGTCGAATGTTTAAATATAAAAGAGAGAGACTAAAGATGACAAAACCGAACCTTGTGGGATGCCCATAATGAAGGTTCTATGAGGGGGTTTTGACATTCAATTGTGCATTGAATTGACATTTAATTTGTTATTCAATTGTGCGTTGAATGTGTTAAATGAAATTCTATTACCAGTTAATAGTGCATTGAATTGACATTGAATAGTGCATTGAATTGACATTCAATTTGCCATTCAATTGTGTGATAAAGAATGTGTAACATATTTTCTAGTTTATCAACAACTAGGGTTGGGAGCATATAAATAAACCAGCACTTCAAGACTTTGAGAGAGATAGAACAATCACCTAAAAGGTTTCGATGCTTACTCTCATTTTCCTCCAATCTATTGAATCAAGCACTCAAGGGTTTCCTTTAGTTTTGGAGATCAAGAATATATAGCACTTGTTGTTTAGAGGTTCGTGAAATAAAGACTAGCATCTTGGCATACTTGTTTGACGTGTTGTGTGAGCAACCATAGAGGTGGACATTTATCCACTTTGTTTCATTACATTTGTTGTTGACTTCAAGGGTTAGTTTTCTATGTTCCCTTTTGTTTATTTATTGTGTGTTAATCATATGCATCTTACTTGATCAATATCCGTTGTGTACTCGTAGTGTTAATGGTTAACTAGTTATCAAATCCCAACATACATTACCATCTTCAATGTTTTCATCAATTTCATCTTCATTATCATATTCCTTACTTTCATTGTCAGTGCCATAATCAAACTCGTGTTCATTTTGACCTTCATCTACATTTTTATTTTTTTCCAGTAGGTGAGGTGGGGTACAGATTGACACTTCAAGAGTTGAAAAAGTAGGATCAATTTCAGGCAACTGACTAGTGAACATCATTAATGGCTACCAAAGATGTTTGTGTTACTTGACTAAAACGCTCTACCAAAGGCTCATTAACATTGTCAGCTAACACCAATTGTCTACAACATGATGGATTACTAGCACTATCATTTTTCTTAAGATTTTCATCCAAGTCATTAAACACTGTCCAATTTAAGTTTGGAGACATTTCAAAACATCCAATCGTGTCTTTGAATGTTTAACATATATGTCAATCATTTTATGTTCCAAAACAGGATTTTTCAAAAAAATCAATTTACAAACTCTTTTAAATTGTAAATACCATTATCTAAATTACAACCAGGCTTACGAAAATAGTACAATTAGTACCTTGGATAACCCATTTGCACCATAAGAGAATCCATCTCTTCAACTAACACCTCATCACTATCGACCAAATCAACTATATTAACCTTACCCCCATCATAGATTCATCGAGGCCATTTCTTGAAAAGGATATTATGATTAACACACATGCAAAACATATTCGGACTTAAAGCTGACAAAAATAAAACAACATATTATTAACATAAATCAACCTTAACCATTTTATGTAACAAAAAATATGAACATAGACTTACCGTATTTCCTCTTTGTGCAGATGAGCCTCATCAGTAAGATCATTGTTTTCTCTTAGTAGCAATAAAGTAAAATCAAGCATTGCAAAGTAGATTTAAAAGAAAATTAATTTTTGTGTTTAAATCTAGAACATGCAATTAGGGTTTGTAGAAAGAAAATTTAAGGGAGAGATTTGGGATGGAAATAAATGTGAGGGCCGGAAAACTGATGTGACAAATGAGTACAATTCATTTAATGCAAAAGAGTAATGTTATAATGGGTGGTTAAATACGAAATTGCCCTCACGTTGATTGCACGTGAGGTGTATATGTTTGACCACTAACGGGAAAAAGTTAACGCTAATAAAATGCTAAATTAAATTAAAAATCAAATCTTTAAATTTCTAATTAAACTTAATTTGAAAATAAAGAAAACTGAACTAAACGCGAGGTTCGTCTTGAATGTAAAACGAAAAGAAACGTAAAACGCACCCGGTAAAAGGGTCTAAGACTGAAATTTAAGAAAAAAAATAAAGCCCTTTATACTATATTTTATATTTTTCCTAGAACTAAATGACAAAAGAAATTTTTGTAAAAAGAGAAAAATATTTTTCTTGTTAATTTTTGGATTGTTATGAATTTTTAAAGATTAATAATTATTAAACTTATGAAAATAGAAATAAAGACAAAAAATAATAAGTTATAAAAATTGTCTTGAAAAATAAAATTAAATAAAGAAAAAGTTACAATTCTAAAATATTATAAAGGCCCACTATTTTACTGTTTATATAAAAGTAATTAAAACTAATTAAAATTTAAACCTAATTTAACTTAATTAAAATTTAATTAAATAACTAAGTATACTGCTGGGTGACTTAACCAGTGAAAAAAAGGGACAAGGGACTACTGGGAAAACAAAAAACAAACAAGGAGGTATTAACTCTGTTAACTATAAAAGAAGATAAAATTACCTCAATGGTCCCATGAGGTGGACCCCACGATTTACAAAAGAGGTCTAAGTGTCTTTTATCAGAAAAAGCCAAAGAAGCAAAGTTGTAAAGGGGCTTGAGGGGAGCAATTTTCATAATAAGCACTTATCCTCAATCTAACTGAATAAGCTAGAAAAGTGAGCTTTTTGGGCTGCAGAAGCTAAATAAGCTTATGGCTTATTTTTCTACCTTATTGGGATATAAGCTAACAAAATAAGCTAAAACTTATGGGAACACTGTTAATAGGCTAGGGGAGTCCATATAATAAGCTAAGGTATCTAGAATAGCCCTAAAATAAGCTAGATATGAATTTAGCTATAGTGACAGTTTTGATAAGAAAACAGACAATGAGGGCTACTTCAAGCCTAAATAATGCTAAGATAATAGGCTGTTAGGGAATTAAGCTGCTAAACGCCTAGAAATAAACCTATGTAAACGCTATAATAATAGCAATAAAAACCTAGAGCTTAAATTGCAAGTAAGCAGAGAAAAAGGGGCGATGCTTGAAAATGGTGCTCAGCACCAGGGGAGGCACACAGTGAGCTTACAGCGTTATTAAGGCTTATTGAAATAAGCTTATAAAAGCTTTTTAGCCAAATCCAAGCACAAACAGATAACAAGGGGTGGTCACTGAGCTTATTTTCAAAGTTTGAGAGCATTGAGGACTTAATCCTGCTGAATATGGGGCTTGAAAATGGGGGTTTTCAAAGGTCATGCATACAAACTCTTTGACTTATATTGTCAAATTAAAGGGACAGCAACAAGTGGTGTTTTAAACTGGCTAGAAACAACACCAACAAGCACAACAATGGTGTGCTTAAGCTGCATAAGCAGCTTGAGTGGTTTAACTCACTTTTGCTTATTGGAAATTTGACAGAATACAAAAAGGGCTTAAAAACGGATTTTGACACTAAAAGTGGTGATTAAAGTGGCCTAATAAACCCTACACACTCAGCCAAAGTTGGCTGAGTGAGCTTGACCCACAACAACACCCATATGACCCATTTTGGGACTTATCCAAACACTCCCTTAATATGTAAAAAAAAGATTTTTAACTGATTTTAGTGAAGAAAGGGGTGAGATAATTGATTACAAGTGAGTTTTAATCACTTTAAAACATTCTTACACAAGTTTAAACAGGATTAAACAACTTAATTTATATTTCAAATTTCGACAAATGCAATTTCACAAACACACTTAACTTTTATTAAAACTGAAAGTATTACAATAAAAACTTAAAAAGAAACTGATTACAATGATTATAAAGCAAGCTTAATTAAATTTTAAACTAAGAAAAGTAAAAACGGGATTTTTTTCTTTGGCTTGTTCTCTTCTCTTTTATAGAGGCTCTCAGCCTTTCTTTGCACTTGGGATGAGTTTGTTGTGAGAGTAGGAAGCCTCACAAGCAATCCTAGCCCTTGGTTTCACTTCTCATGATCTCAGCCATTGAAAGGGGGTGCGGGGTTGAGTGATTCCCAAGTGGGAAGGGTTATAGGGGCAGGGTAAGGTGGGAAATGGTGAGGGATGGCTGTAGAGTGTACTAGGGATAGTGGTTTTGGCTAGAAACCGTGGGAAAGGGTGGTATGGTTTTGGCGCGAAGGTGGTTACAGTACGGGGTGGGTTGCAGGGTTTAAAAGGGAAGTTTGGGGAAGAGGCAAAAATGCCCCCCCATCTTTGGCTCTCTTGTCATTTCATTTTAAGCCCTTTTTCAGTTATAACATAGGTTTGGAAAGTGGCACAAATGGCCCCTCTGGTTTTATAACAAAAGAATAAAAGGATTTTGGAAATGGCAATAATGGTCCCTGCTGTTTTAATAAAAAAAAGTAAAGGAAGTTTAAGCAAATTGCAAAACCAGCCCTTGTGTTTGTATTTTTCTATTTTCCTTATAAAACAACTTTTAAAACTTGGCATTTTTGGCCCCTTTTCTTTATTTTTTTATTTTTAATTATAAAACAAGTTTTTTAAAATTTACATTTGGTCCTATTTATACAAAAAAAAAAAGTATTTGGCTTTTGGGTTTTGTGTATGGGCTTGATTGGGCCCACTGGTTTGGTTTTGGGCCCAATAAGGAGTGTGGCTTGTATTGGGCCCAATTGAGTGTGTCTGGGCCCAATAAGGTTTAGGCTTATGTTATTGGGCTTTTTAAGGCCCAATAAGGTTATGAAGTGGGTTTTGTGTGTACAATGGCTGAGATTGGCTGTAACTGGGCTAGGATTGGGCCTTCAAAGTCTTCATAATTATACTATTGGGCTTTCCCGGCCCATCAGATGGGTTAAGATTGCATTCAATAGTATTCTTCAGTTCCGGCTCCGGTTTGACTGCTGATTCTTCAGTATTGACTCTGACTTTGATATTTTTGGACTTTGGCCTTGATTTTGCACAGTCTTTTCCATTCCATGCTCAGTTTTGTCATTTTGGCTTGGTTTTCTGTCTTTTTGTTGATATCCACTTCCTGCATAATACAAATGCAAAACAAACATATATTTGGCAGTTTTTGTCTGTTTTTGGTCATTTAAGCTCGTTTTTAGAGGTAAAAGATATGTGTAATTAAGCACTTATCAATGCGTTTAATTGTGACAGAATTCTACATGTCTAGGTTTTAAGAAGAAGTACCGCCTAAATCTTGGAATGATATACCGCCTCAAGATAAGCACTCATTGCACTAAAATAAACAAACCCGCATTATAATTGGATTAATCATGGTTAGTATAGTTTTCTTATATTTGGCTAGACCGCTCTTCTATATTTTGATTATCTACTTACGTGTGTTATTGTGTTTAAATTGATTTAAGTTACCAAAAAACCTGTGCCAGTCTCTCAGACTCAACGCCCCCCTTATCCATTAGAATTAGGATTAACATAGGTTTAGCATATAGGTTTAACATAGATAGGAATAACATAGTTTAAATTAACTTAGTTTAGTTAACCAAAATATTGACAGAACTATAGATTAACGCTCTCGCTCTTAGCGATCGACACCCTACTTACCAATAAAACTACATCTAATCGGGTACACTGCCCGTTAAAGTGTTGTTTTAGGTTAAGTCAGCAAAATGTAAATGTAAAACTTAATAACTAAAATAACAACCTACACTACACAACACATCACTTGTTCATAAGTAGAACATAAGTGATCTTTGTCATACTTAAATCTTAGAAGCCCATCAACTAGATCTTGTTAGTGAGATGATTAATGGTATCGAAATTCAAATAAGAAAGTCGTTTGTGCCATAACCATGATTTTGTTGATATGGATTTGGACATTAAGCAGACTAGAGATGAAGTTGCCATTCAAGAAATAGAGATGGTGTAGAAATTAGAATCACGTGAACCAGTAAGTAAATATTCACCCTCTAAATGCTGAACGTAGCAAGTGTTAGAACAAAAGGCTACTTCAAGATCTCCATCACAAAATTGTCTAACCGAGAAATGATTATGTCTGAGGCCCTCAACATAGTAAATGTGACATATCGTGAGATTTCCTTGAACATAATCTCCATATCTAATGATTGTAGCAAAATTATCATTTCCAAAGCATCCTATCCCCGTGAATTTGTCAACGAAATTTCTTAGCAGTTTAAGATTCCCAGTCATGTGCTTTGAACATCCGATATCAATAATCCAAGGGACAATTTAGATCACCTACATAACATGAAACAAATTCGGATGGAGGAGTAGACAGTTTGGCTACCCATTTCTGAGTGGTAATCGGTGTTTTAGAGTGAGTTCTAGCACTAGGACTACTCTTAGAAACACTATGTGACTTTTGTGCATTTGAACTCTTAGGTGACCAATTGAAACTTGATTGGTTTTCAAACCATTTCTGCCAATTCCTACATATTGCAATCTTGTTTTTAATGTAAGTGCTAAATGTCCTACTTTGTCTAGATTCTAGAGTTAGTGATGAAGCACGAGAGACCTTATTTGTTGCTTTTGGGGGTGTAGAAACACTAAACCTAGATTTTGCAACTATGGGAGTAGCTCCTTATTTACTAGATATTGCGACTACTAGAGATGTAAATAGGGCTCTTTTTACTCTAGAATTTGGAGACAAAGCATAACAAGCAACACATTTATCATGAGAGATCATAAAAACATCTTTGCCACATGAAACACATACTAGATTCAAACCATCATTCACAGCATTTACATTCTTTGTTTTTAATACATTTGCGTTTGATTTAGAAACATTCAAATTCATTGTATCACACTTATTTGAAACTAAACTAACACTACTCTGAGATTTCTTGACATCCTTAAAAGTGCTCTTAGACTTAGTGTTCATTATAACTCTTTTCTTTGATTTAGTGTCCTTAGACTCTGGTCTTCTAACACTACTAGAACTTGCTACTCCTGTAGAATTACACGAAAACATGTTAGATTTAGCAACTGGCATTTATGTTTCTATTTTCATGACTCTATACATGCCTCATGCGATTATATTCGTATTCTTTTTCTAACCTTGCTCATTTTTAGGTGTAGAACATGAAGTGACTGGTTTTGACTTATCGGTTTTAACCTCAACCTTAGAAACTATCTTAACCTTTAAGCTTAGCTTTGACTTCAGAAATTGTCATCAAAAGATCTTGATTCTTAGCACGTACATTACCATAAGCATATGTCTTTTGATTAACATTTTCAATTAACTCATTGACTTGTTGTTGATGTTGAACCTGTGTCGCTTTGATTGAGTTGAAAAGCTTTTGAAATTCAAGTTTAATCGTTTCAATTTCTTGAACCAGATTCTATTTGAATATTCAACAACACGTTTTCACCATTCAACTGTGCTGTTTGTGACTTTTAAGAGATATCACAAGCAATTTGTTTTTTTGATGTTGTAATTTAAACTCAAAAAATCAATGCTTTGCGCTTGAGAACGTTAAAAATCAGTTTCAAGAATTTTGATTCGTTTGAGCAAGTTTGCTTGGATATCTTTGGAGTCAATAAAGATTTCCTCCATTTCAACCATCAACATTTCATTTTTCTGTTGTTCAACAGAGATAAGCACACAATCCCTAATTTCTCTCTAAGAATGCTTTCAAAAGTCGATCGATTTCATTTTGAAAAGGTTCATCTTTTTGTGCTTGCTCCTCAACTTTTTGTTTCATTGACACAAAAATTTCTAACATCTCCTGTACTTCTTCTGTAATTTCTTATTTAATGTTAGTTAAGCCTTTTCTTAATGAATTTGAAATCGGAATTACCTTTTGAGTAAGATATTTTCTAATATCATTTTACTCATCATAGATAACAACTCTTTCTTCTTCCCTTTGAAGACTATCATTAATGAGTTTTCCTAACTGTTTAATTTCATTGTCCAAATTGACAAACAATTTTAACAATTTACTCTCATTAGGAATCTTCTTAGAAGGTAAATCCGACTTCTCTGAACTTGATTTAGAAGATACATTAGAAGTAGAAGGAGATGAAAAATAAGTTTGTTCAACGGGAACTTCTGTTTGAGGAACAAATGATTCATAAAGAGCATTTAATTTCGCATAATCAAGTTGAATCATTTTATCTTTCATTTTCAATCGACTTTCTTTCGCGTCCTTAAGAGTTTCCTCGTAATCAGCTAAATTAACTTTCAATTTAGTACTTTCAGGTCTTTCACCATCATACATTTTAGGTTGTACTTCAATGTCTTACCCGAGACGTTTTGGATTCTCATAACCCAACCCAGTTTTCAAATGTGGGTCATAAACCTTATTTTGTTTTTTCCCAAGCATATGAATTGTTTAAAGTGAATGTAACACTTTGTACACAAGTTTTTCTTCTAATGAAACAATATCCTCAAGATACTTATTTTCTCTTTCTTTGAAAGACTTTTTGTACAAATCAGTTTCCCGCTTTATTTTCAAGGTTTCATCTTGCGTTTTTAAAAGTTCCTCATAGATCTCTTCTTTTTTGTTTAAAAATTGTTCCTCTTTAACATTCATTTCATTTTGAAATTCCTCATATGCTTCTTTGAAACCTTAAGCTTATTCTGGTTTGTTTTGAAATTCTTTTACCCGTTCCTAACACGTCTCAAGTTCCTGTTGTAACAATGCTTTTTGCCTTTTCAGCTCAATATTCATTTTGCGTTGTTTTTTAGCCTCTACTTGAACATTAGTTATCAGAGATTTAATATCATGAGGAGATTGATCATAAGCATTTGTATCATGTTCAGAATCAATTTGATCATCATCAGATGTATGTATAATAGTTTCTAGTTTCACATGATGACGTTGTTCATGAACACTCTTTGAGAGTAATCCATTGATCATATCAACTTGTGTTGGGATTAAAAGATTCTTGATGATGTTTGGAATTACTACTATTCTTATTAATGTTAATACTGCTCAATCAAAGTTGGTGCTACTGGAGAATTTCAATGAAAATTATTCTAAGTGTTTAAGAGTGTTGGTGAAGTTACAATTGTCAGTACAAAGTTACTACTGCTAGAGGAAGGTACTACTGCTAGTGGAAGTTAAGACTGCTTAGAGACTTAGAAGAAAAACTGCAAAGTAGTTACTACTGCTAGTGTAAAGTTACTGTTGGTCCAAAGTCTTGGATCTGATTAGCCTTTTGTAAGCCAATAGCTAACTTGAATAAATCCAAATCAACTATAAGAGAGACAATGACTATGAATACTATGTCCTAATGCGGAATCTTAACACAAGTACTAAGAAGAACAATTGTAAAACTAACTTCGTATATTGCTATTGATTTCTATTAGGTTTGGACCCCTCAAACACCATGTCGTAGGGTTCCTTTTATACACCAAAGAAACCCTAATGGGCTTTACAAATGTGTCAAAGGATAATGCATATCCTTTCCTAAGATATCTCCTAAGATATCTCTAAGATAACTATTATCACTATTCTGTTACATAAACAGACTTAACTAGATAAGGCCAGTACTAACTATAGTACTGCCAGACTTAACATACTAACTTTAGTACTGCCAGACTTAACATAGTACTTGGCAGAACTAAATAATACTACCAGACTTAACTGTTATACTACCAGTATTAAGTCTTTTACAATATATTTCCCAACAATCCTCCCCTGACTTGAACTTCACTTGTGATCTTCAAGTTTCTTTGAGTGTCTTCATTATAAACTTCTTGAGGATTTTGTAAGCATTATCTTTGGAATTATTCTTGAACTGCAACATGATGATTTTCCTGTATAAACAGGTTCTCGACTTCTATCAGCAACTCTTAAAATCATCACTAAGGATATTTGCAGCATCAAATCTTTTCAGCAACACTTGAATAAGCAGCAATATTGACTATATGTACATCAAATCATAAAGTTTCATTCTATTCTCATAACTTCCAGGTATGTTAACTCCTGTGAGAGGTGAATCATTAAAAATTTAATAGATTTGATGTCTCTTTACCAGTTAGCCATTAACTTTGCAGTAGCCAATGTTTGGTTTATAAACCATGGTACATTGATAACCATTTCAACTCTTAGTACATGAAACATGGTGAGTTGAATTACCATATGATTTTCAGCAAATCATCAGCTATCAACGGATTTGATTACTCTTTACCAGTAGCCGTTTGCTCTGCAGTAGCTAACTCTTTGATTTAAAAAACATGGTGAGTTAATTACCATACAGTTTTTGGTAAACTGTCAACCATCAACGGATTTAAGAAGTCTTTACTAAAGCAGTTTGCTTTGGACTAGCCAGTCCTTATGCCTATTAAGCATGGTGAACTGATGCCCATTTGTTATGTGGTAGTTAGCCAACACTCAA
>BQNB010032435.1:13977-53174 GCA_026074375.1 Tanacetum coccineum | reverse complement strand
CAAGACACCTTATGAACTTATTCGTGGAAGAACCCTATTGATAGACTTCATGAAACCTTTTGGGTGTCCTGTTACCATCTTAAATGTAGATCCCACTTAAATAGATCTTTCTCTCCTTAGCTTGTATATAAGGATTAGTAATCATGGGTAAATCCAAAACTACTATGATATAAACTTTGTGTGAATATTAAAGAGTATGCGAATCTACTCTTTAATATCTAGAAGATATATCAATGAAACAGTGATGATGAATGAATGAACACAAGATGTAACAAAACGCTTCAATATTATTAATGATAATAATATGAGTACTCTATCTTAGTACTAGGGTTTACAACCTTGAAGCTTACAAAACTCTTAATCTCTGGATCTGTGTATTTGTGGATGTGAGAGATGTGAACTACATACCATATGGTCTCCTTTTATACACCAAGGAGTCCTAATGGGCTTACAATAATTTCCTAAGTATTTAGTCAAACATATTGAATACCATGACTAAGTATTTAATATTTTCCTTAACATGTAGTCAAATGTATTAAATACTTTCTCATAAATTTTCTCAATCAGCATATAATATTCTCAATCAGCATTAACTTCAGATGTAATCTTCTCAATCAGCATTAACTTCAGTCTTTCAGCAGTATTAAGTTAGTACTGGCAGTACTAACTTTGCTCTGGCAGTGCTAAGTTTACACTAGCAGTACTAACCGATTAGTACTGGCAGTATTAACTCAGTTAGTACTGTTAGTTATAAACTGAGTACTAAATTATGCTTGGCAGTATTAAGTATGAAGACTTTAATTCCCAACAATCCTCCCCTAAACTTGATATTCATCTTGTTAATCATCAAGTTTCTTTATTAAAGGCTTCTTGATCCCAACAATCCTCCTCTAAACTTGATGTTCATCTTCTGAATCTTCAAGTTTCTGGATAGAAGCTTTATCTTGACTTGGAGGATGTAATCAAACACTTCTTTACTTCTTGTACTGTGACTTGTCATTTTGTTGAGTCAACTCTGCTCCTGCTCTCTTTTCATCATCAAATTGATCATGCAATTTCACAGCTGCTTTATAACCAAGTCTTTCTTGCTCTTGTTACCTTTTTGTCTTCAGGGCTATTTAACCTCAGTGAATCTTCCAATTTTGTTTCTGGGTTGCCCTGCAAATAAGAAAATCAGACCTTCTTGGGAAACCAAGCCATTACAGACCTGGATCTGCCTCTTACATCAACATAGTCATATCTCTTCAAAGTGATTGATGCACTATTAGGTTTGATAGGTCTCCAAACCCAACATGCTGAGGCCTTTACTTCATTAACCCGATTCGTCCTAACAACATTAAAATGACTTTGTCTGGCAATATTAAGTGAAATTGTGCCAGACCTAGTTAAGATCTTTCTTAGAACCATGTGTCTTTTTGGATTGGGGTGAGTAATTCTTGGAGAATTTTGATGGTTCACCCTTCTTGCATTATTCCACACTGGTTTTTCCTCCCTTTGACCATTTAGCTATCTCTTTTGTTTACATGTATACTGGAGGTGATCAAAACTTCCACAGACATAGCAGGCTTTATTATGCATCACAAAATCATTTCCTAGTTGTTAGGACTTTTGATTATTCCAGCTTCTTTGATTTCCCCTAGGTTTTTGTGACCTGTACATTTTAGCATACTTAACTGGTTTTCTAACTGGTTTTTCTTGTTGTTTAGATTTAACAAATTCTATCTTAGCAACAGTAGGAAAAACAATTTTCTTTTCTGATTTATCATCTGACACCAACTTCTCAATCAATGGGGCATCATTAGATTTCCTAACCTCATTAGACATATCTTTACTAGCACTCTTACCAGCCTTAGGTCTATAGCCTTCAAAGTCAGGCTCTTGGAACTCCTCTAGACCAGAATAAGACAAATCAAGCTTATTAGGTCTATTATAGATTAAAGGATGAGGTGGAGGAACTGCACTATATCCCAAACCCTTTTTACTTTTGTCAGTTATCTGACTTCCTAACAACTGATCTAAGTCTTTTGAGGCCTTATCAAATTTCTCAATTTTAAATTCAATGCCATCTTTTTCTTGCTTAACTTTTTCACACTCACTTTTAGGCACATTTATTTCATAGTCTTTACAAGCTACTTCTCTTTTAAGTACTGCAACTTCTTCACTAAAAAGAACCTCATTCTTCCTATATGTGATAAGTTGTTCTTCTACTGTTGCTAAACCTCTTTTATAAGTAGCTGCTGTAAACTCAGTTTGATTAAGTTTAACAATCAAATCATCACACTGTTTCTTAAGAGTTTCATAGTTTTTCAAACAAGTTTTTGAACAAGTTTTTACCTCAGAGTCTGAAAGAGCCATAGGAGCCATCTCTTCCTTGTGAGTAAAGGATTCTTCTTGATAGTTTCTTCTAGATCAAAGTTTCAGAACCTTGCTCTGATACCACTTGTTGATCCCAAACCTAGATCGATTCCTTAGGTTGTCTAAGGTTAAATCACCTTGGATAAATCCAAAATAACTTGTTGTAGAAACTTTGTATGTATATTAAAGTGTATGCGGAATCTACACCTTAATACCTTGAACAAACAAAGATATAATCAAACGCTCCAATATTGTTAGATCAATAATACGAGTACTCTTCACTTAGTACTAGGGTTTACAACCTTGAAGCTATGAACTATATAGAATGAGATGTCTATGTAAATGAATTGTGTATAGATCTACTTTTCTCTATGCCCTAGGACCTCCTTTTATACACCAAGGAGTCCTAGTGGGATTACAATACTTTCCTAAGTATTTAGTCACACATATTGAATACAATGACTAAGTATTTAATATTTTCCTAAACATGTAGTCAATTGTATTAAATACTTTCTCATAAATCTTCTCAATCCGCATATAATCTCTTCAATCAGCATTAACTTCAGTTGAAATCTTCTAATCAGCATATAATCTCTTCAATCAGCATTAACAATATTCACTAGCAGCATTAACTTTGGTTGAGCAGCATCAATATTACTCTAACAGTAGTAACTAACACTAGCAGTAGTAACTTTTGTGCTAGCAATACTAACTACTTGGAATATTTTCTTTAGTCTTCACCGGCAGTCTTAAGTCCTTTAGCAGTATTAAGTTAGTACTGGCAGTACTAACTTTGCTTTAGCAGTACTAAGTTTACTCTAGCAGTACTAACTGATTAGTACTGGCAGTTTCCAACACTTAGCATATTTCCATGTATCTTGAGCAGTAATAAATTATGCTTGGCAGTACAAAGTATGAAGACTTTAATTCCCAACAATCATCCCCTAAACTTGATATTCATCTTGTTAATGATCAAGTTTCTTCATTAAATGCTTCTTGATCCCAACAAGAAAGAATCAAAATCGGAAAACGAACAAAGCTTAAAAGAGAAGACAAACATGTTGCGCGCCGGCTAGACCACATCAAAGAGTTTTCTAGCCGCAGGTTAGACACTTAGCCGCCCCTCTAGCCGCGGGTTAGATGCTCAGCCGCCTAAACCTGTAGTTCAGTAAATGCAAACCTAAATGCCATAACTTTTCAAGTTTGATCATTTGCCTTCTTGTACTCACATTTCCTGTACTTTTATGACACTTGGTGGCCAAGGAGTTCTCATAACATATATACACACCTTGGGGAATAGATCAAAAGGAGGGAAAAAGTTACAACAACACATGCTAACACATACAACATACAACCAATTGAGAAAACTCTCTCTCCACCACAAAGACAGAATTTTCCCATCATGTTACAACTCCCAAAACACCAAGAAACTTCTGCCAATTCAAGATTAGGTGCTCAAGTGCTAGAGAAAGTGTTTGGGTATTAGTTTACGGGTTGTTTAGAAGCTATTAGTTGATTGGAGGCATAATGGTTGCTCTAAATCCTTACATTACCTATTGTAATTGATACTTTGTTAATCTTTTGTTACTTTCATTACTTTCATGATGTTGAACTTATTATTTCATGTTGGAACTTAGTTATTGATCAATTTTAATATAGAGTAGTTTTATTTACTTGTTTAGAACCATGTAAATATTGATATGGAGTGTTTGGTATTTAGCAATATTGAATTATGATTTTGTCTATGAGTTTGTTTGAATTGAAACTTGTCTAAATATCTTGTTGGTAAATCATAACAGGATTGATAGGGCGAAAGGACTTCTTGTCATGATTTATTCCAAATTTTAATGCGCATAAATATTTGGTATTTCATAATTAACACATGAATAAACAAGTTAAATAGTATTGTTTATAAACCTTATATTTCCAACAAATGGTTTATAATGACTCGGTTTGTAATAACATTCATAGGTCGAAAGGGTGTGTTAGTCTAAAACTATGATATATGCAATTTCATGATATTACCCATTGAAATGGAATTGTATGCTTTTGATTTGTATGTTATTGCTGAAGTTCTGCCCGAAAACTCTATACACCCCATTGATATAAACACTAGTCCCAAACAAGTTGTTCTAATTATATTGATTGCATTCTAGTTGAATTTAGTCTTATAATTACTTTATGGTACTTTGGCTTGTGACATTCATTTTACCACGTTTGTTTTGCTTATTGTTAACATTGATTCTTCATATCAAAAACACTCAAATCCCTCGAACGACCTTGGCTTACCAACCTTAACCTACTACACATGGACGGGACATACTTGCCCGTATGTGTTCTTAGCTTAACCGGTAATCCTTGTTATAAATATAAAACTCGTAGTGCGAGACACATCACTCCTTGACTTACATTATTTAACTATTGATCTTTAAGACTGCTCAGAGTGGGCGTGAATGGTCACCACAAAACCTCACCTCACTCGGTGAGGCTCATTCTAGTCACCTTTTATGAAAGGTGAGAGGGAGAAAAAACGAGTGAAATGTGTGTGGCTCACCTTTTATGAGTGGCTCTCTTTTATTGTTTTTTATTTTGTTTATGAGTGTGTGTGTGGTATTTAGTGGAGTAAGTAGGTATTTTAATGAAATGTGAAGGGTGGTATGACCATTACAGATAAAAGGTGAGGGGGAGTGAGAGGAGAAAGAAAGTTGAATTGTCGCTGATGTGAAAGATGAGAGGAGGTGACCACTACCTTCGGCCTAAACATAAACACTTGGCAACTACTCCATGAATAATAGGAATGTCAATATACCTGCCTTTTAGGCTGGATGGAGTGGCAAAGGGTAACTCACCAGCAACCTCAGATTCACATTATCTTTCTCTCTTCTCTCACTTTAACTCACTCACACTCACCATTCAACCGTAGTGGTAACTTTGTAACTCACCTTTCGTATCCATTTTTTATTTAAATACTTTTATTCATAAACTAAAACCGTAAATATCAACGTAAACCTAAATGTACGAAATTAATAAAAACATACGACATACTAAAATAAAAACTTTTATTCATAAATTAAAAACGTTACATAAGTGTACCAAATAAAAAAACTAAAACATGATTCAAAATAAAAAAACTAAAGCATGATTCGAACCATCACATATAATTGTAGTGGTTAATCATTTGTTGCTTGTCGGTGATGGTTCATAGCAATTCGGTCCTAACTGCCACCAGGTTGTTTGAGTTTGTCATATCAGAAAAGCTCGACCTCTCCAGAGCACTGAAACCATATTTGATAAGGGGATCATTAGGCAACACCTCCACCCTCAGCAATTCCAGAGCACGGGTACGCAATTGCTCCAAGTACCGATTCAACTCATGCAACAAATTGTTAACCACTTCGATATCAGCTACAAGTTCTTGACGTAGGCGCCTGAGGGTAGTTCGTCTAACATCATTTGGTTCCGTAGCCATAGTGAGTGTTGTGTGAAAAAAAATGAGAAGTGAAGTGTTGGAGAGTATGTATATAAAATGGGAAGTGATTTGCACACTCTGATAATTGATTTGCACAGTCAAAAGTATTGTGTCTTAACATATAAACCCTCATATCATTTTTACTCATGTTCACCCTACAAAGGTACAAATGTCAAGATACAATACTTTTGAGTGTGCAAATCATTTAATGGAGTATGCAAATGATGAGGTGTCATTTTATACACTTTTTCGGGGTCGTTTAACCCCCTAAATCGTGCATTTATGCCCAAAATAGGTACTTAATCATTCCTTTTTAGATATTTCTCATTTGGAAGGCATTTAGAAGAATTACACGTGACTTAGGCTCATTTGGAGAAGAAACGGACAAGACTACGGACCTACACCAACATTGATCCAGAATTTCTCTACAGTGGCAGGAGACGGTGTCACAGATACAACGTGACGCCGTCACCACGAAGATCAAGACGACGTCACATGATTTTATGACGGCGTCAGAGCAAACGACCCAGCCCATTATCTAGAATATTCTTTTTCCTGATTGCGTCACGAAACGCGACGCCATCACAACGTTTTTCCTATATATACAAACCCGAATTTAAGGTTTTGAGTGTGTAACTTTAGAATAAAAAGAGGGTACGAACCCTAGTTCATTTAGCAGCTGTAGGAGACGATTTTAGGGCCTAAAAACCCTATTTTATCTCTTCCAATTCATGTTTTAATCAAGAAAGGTTTCCTTAATCATTCAATATGTCTATGTGTTGTTTGATTTATTGTTCTTGCTTTATCTTTTACATGCTTGGCTAAACCTCCTATTGTGTTTATTTATGATTGTATGAAACCTAAAATGTAGATCTTAGTGGTGTTGCTTCTTGTGATGGATGTGCACGTTAGGTCTTAGAAAACTAGCTTTTGTTAGGTCTTAGAAAAACCAGCTTCTGCTCTGCAACATCGCTGTTTACATCCAAGAAAATGATTGTTAGAAAGGATACATCGGTAACAGACTTCATACTACCTTTACCAAGCCCTAATATGGCTTAGATCCCTCATTGAATATATTTCACATGCACTTAGTGTACTCCTAGGGGCCATGTAATAGTCTTCATACTACCTTTCATGTGTGTTGCTCTAGCGATTTACTAAGTAGATGGCGGGTTCGTGTAATTCATTCATGCTTTAGGAAATAGTTACACAGATCATCACAAGTGTGACACAAGGGCAAACAACACTAAGGAGAAGCCATCGTAGGAGGTAATACAGATTAAATAAACACAGTCCTTTATCTTATTGTTACGGCACCAGTACGCTTAGTTTAATATTATTTAAATAGCTAAAACCAAACCTCTCTCCAATGATATGATTTACTTGCTTTCTATAAAATATAAAAATACAAAAATAATCTTCTCTCAACCCTTAGAATTCTATTAGACCGTGATCAAGCCTTCCCAACCTATTCCTCGAGTGAACGATAAACAACCCCAACTCTTGCCTATACTACACTACAACGATTAGGTGCACTGCCTAGGGAGTTGTAAAACTTCTCGTATATAAGTCCTACGATGACCGCACATTAAGTTTTTGGCGCCGTCGCTTGGGGAATAGTTAGGTATTGATCATAGTTTAGCTTAGTTCTACTTGCTTGAATCCTTTCAAGTAAGATTTAATTCTCGCATATTAGCTTTCTTGTAGTCTACCTTTTCTTCGTGTTATTTGTTTCGTAACCCATTCTCGTCAACTACCATGGGAGACGAGAATCCTATCCGTACTCTAGGAGATTACTCCAAACCAATCCACGAGGGCTACAAGAATACCTTTGAGCTCCCCGCAGGGAACAACGTGGTACCTCTTCTATCCGACACCATCTAGTTGGTACAAAGCGGATGCTCATTCCACGAACTTCGGTCCGAGGATCCAAACCAACACCTCAAGGATTTCCTTAAACTTGTGGACTCACTTGACCTTGACAGTGAAAATAGGGAAAGAACGTGCCTGCGTTTATTTCTATTTTCCCCACGCGATCAAGCTAGCAATTAGCTTGAACGCCTTACAGCAGGATCCATCTCCACATGGGAGGATCTTACTACCCGATTCCTTGCTCAATTCTTTCCACCGGGAAGGACCGTAAAACTCCGCAATGATACCTTGGTGTTCCAACAACATCAAGATGAACCTATCTACGATGCATGGACTCGTTTCAAAAACTTAATCAAAAGAGTCCCTCATCATGGCCTCGATTTATGGTCCCTGACTCAATTCTTTTATGATCATGTTGTTGGGAATTATATTGATTGATGATACAAAACAATGAAACAAGAATGAAACAAAAGGAAAACAAAAGGATCAATGTCGAAAAGATTGGAATTCTATAAAAGATGGAGGATTCTAAAAGATTTGGTCAAAGATATGAAGATAAAGATTAGGAAGATTTAGTTTCCTAATACAATTAGTTTTCCTTGTAAGTCTTATGGACTCTATTATATAAAGAGATTCATAGACATTGTTTTATGTGTGAAAAGTGCAAAAAACGTGTGTGTGTACACCAAAACGTGTAGAGATGTAGACGTGTAGTTGGTTTAGCCTCAAGGTCAAATTGACCCTGTTACTAGTTAGAGAAACCGATCTATACTGATGATATAGTATTTGGGGCTGTGTATGAACGTATGAATGAAAAACCTTGTTAAATAACATTGTTCTTATTTATATTCCGTTGTGCAAATTGTTATCTTTGTTACTATATCCTAGATAAGCCTAGATCAAACTCCACACATGTCGACGACTATACCCGAATGGACCTTGACTTTGCAGTAGACGGGGACCTTAGGGAATTAAGTGGTGAAGAAGCATGGGAAGCCATAGAAAATTTCGCCCAAGGCAAAAAAGAATGGGACAACCCACCAAACGTTATTTTTGAACAAGAAGTAGCAAATTTGAAGGCTCAAGCAAAAAGATTGTTTGGAAATGAGGATGTTTGGGTTGAGATGCATATAGGTATAGCATGGGATAAGGTGGAAAATTCAGACTCACAAAGTACCCCACAAGTCCTCCTATCATTTAAGGAATACACACCGCCCGTGACTTGCCTGGAAGTAGTAGAAGAGACTTTAGGAACCCCGATAGATGTAGAACCTTTAGACGAAACACAACTAGAGAATTTAGGCTCAAATACTTGTAATCATGACATTCCTCTTAGTTCTAAGGAAGTTCCAAGTTTTGATAAAATGAAGCCTCAACCACAACCCTTACCAAATTGTCCACCTTTAGATATAAGTCTAGAAGACAAAAGAGGCCTCGAACACCCATCAAACCACATAGTCCGGATAGTTTTAGGATGAAGGTAGTAGACAATTTGACCATTCATACACCATCTTCATCTCTCGTGGCGTCTTCCCACCCTAACGATACGTATTGCTATTATCGCCCATGCATCGATGACCCTAAGTGACATTATGGATTTAAACCGAGTTTATTAGGACAAAGTGGATCCTTAGGTGTTGATTTTTCAAATTTAGAGATGATAGAAAATGATTGGGAATTATAATCTAAGGAAGCTTACTTCCTAGGAGAGGACTTAATGCACCCGTTTGGCACAAAAGAATT
The DNA here is from genome assembly GCA_026074375.1 of Tanacetum coccineum. Taxonomy (NCBI): domain Eukaryota; kingdom Viridiplantae; phylum Streptophyta; class Magnoliopsida; order Asterales; family Asteraceae; genus Tanacetum; species Tanacetum coccineum. The sequence goes on along the minus strand of BQNB010032435.1, from coordinate 43,735 downwards.
AAAAAAGGAAGTATTAAGAAATACAACATTTGGAAGCATATAATTAACGACCTAATTTTTTAGCATATGGGCTCCACTTCTCACACGTGGTGTGTTATCATTATTTTTCACACCACACTTGAACTCAAGTTGGAGAACCCTCCACTTTATCTGTTATTTAAATAAGGGTTAGATTTAGAGTCAGGCTCGTGACTTGAACAAAAACAAGCACTTTTTGGAGGCAATCCAATATTTACTATTCCTCCATAAATGTAGGGAGGTTAGTGTCATGTGGGGGTTTTTTATTCTTTTAGTTGGTTTTATTATGTTTGAACTATCTTGTAATCATGCTTTGTTTGTCTTTAACCTCGTCCTAATTTCAATCTAAGGTATTTTGCAAATAATAAGTGTAGGGGAATTTATCCGGTTTTTAGAACCAAGTTCAAACATGTTAAATAAATTGTTTAGATTAATTTGCGTCAGTTTCGAGTCATCTAAGTAAATTGTTAAATCTCAGGTTTTATGCAGCCACTTGTACATGAATTAACTTATGGAATGAAGTGCATGCAATTTTTCATCAAAAACAAAAAATTTCATTTTCACAGACTGTGGAGACGTCGTCACGATTAACACGCGACGCCATCACTACGTCACATGTGACGGGGTCACACAAACCCTGACGGCGTCAAACGCCTAGGTCAAGAAAACTTAAAGTTTTTAATTATTTTTATAAATCTTGCATAACATTTAATATATGTATTATTCTGTTATAAACCTGCAAAAAACCTAACGAGTTTAACAATTCTCTCATCTTATCTATCGAGTCGAACCCTAAATTCACATTGTATATTGGTAAATCGCACATTTTATTATTGGATATAGTAGTCCTTTGGTCTTTGATTCATGTTTATATTTGATGTGAATAAGATTGAAAGTTTGAGGAAGTTTATTCGATGATTCTCGGAGGCGATTTAACCAGGTTTTCTCGCATTGTTTCTCTCCAATTATTGAGTAATAATCAGGGGAGTTCGAGTTTTTTTTTTATTTACCTTGTTTTCTTTTCCCTTTATTCGTTTCAACGGGTACTTCTAGAGAATATTGGGGATAATGTTCAAATTAAGTGTAGGGGGAAATAAGCCTTAGAAACTATTCTTTCATTTGCCATTTGCTTTGTCCTTAAATAATAGGTAATATATCAAAACATAACATAAGAGGTAATTTTACCCAAATTAAAAAAATTATGACACATACCGATAAAAACCAAGTATTATTAGCGTCTTATGGATAGGAATTTATATGACTAGCACAAAAACCCTTAAATTCCACCCCCACAAATGTGAGGGTCTAGCCCTTAGACTATTATGATTTAGCTTATTCGAGTTAAGGATTATGTGAGCAATCATGTGTGTCTTAATTCGTCGTTCGGATGTGTATGCGTGTGGTTTTGTCAACACTTTTCTGGAACATTGGTTATCGGTTTTTTAGGATTATGAGAGTGTTGTACCGGTTTATAGCATATTAAATTTATAGAACTTGTTTTTGGATGCATCCGAGACCGCATATTATGTATTAGGATTTGCTTGATATGAGGCTTTTAGGATTAACCCTTTGTTTTTAATCCTGTAATTGTTATGATGCGTAAATCCATCATGTAACATCACAACCCTTGCCCATGCACTCACTTTTAGTGCAAGGATTACCATAGTACAACCCTCCGAGCTATAATTTTCATGTCTCGTAATTTTCTTGTTATTCCGGACTTTTAATGAAGAGCATTGTCACCTTAACCATCGTTACATCCCAAAAAGCCTTAGACTACCTTATATGTAATCGCCTTTAGTACATATTGTGATAACCAAAAGCTTTAACTTATTTGAGTACACAGTTGCTAAGTCCTATTCCTTGTAAATTAGTTTTGGGACGATTGATTCATTGTAGTTTAATTTCGCAGAAGAATGGGGAAATATGAAAGTTAATGTCAATACCCCCATATGTTTGTCAAATGATCTCCATGTTATTTTGAGTCCACCTTAATAGGGTCATTAGGTAGATTGTAAATTACTCGAGCATCTAATCGCTCAAGTGTAGGGATACGTTTTATACACCCATGTGTGATGTATTATGTTTTTAAAAAAATAAGAAATGAAAATAAGAAAGAGAGATTGATGTTGGAGTTGTGTAGAAGTTTGTTATGACTCTTAGTCCCGAAGACTTGGCTTAGCAAAAAATACCAATGTGTATACGTGTAAATAATTAGCTAAACCCTTCTACCCCAAATTTCACCCAAGTCACCACATATAAATGTATCTCTTTCGTTTCTGTTTCCATTTTTTGTTATCTTACACCTACACCCTACAACACTTTATAATGACCTCTTTAGATAGTAATTATTAATACTTGCACCTAGCGGTGGGGTGGTTATGATCCTTTACCAAGCCTATGGAAATTTATATGCTACGACATGTAATGAGTATGATTTTACGTTTCCCATAAGTTTATAATTCTTTATATACCGATGTGAAATGATGTGTATCCCATACACTTATGTGAGGTGCTAGTATATATCTTTCTGTGCTTTTAATTACGAGGGTCTAGATGGTTGTGTTGTATGTAGAAATATGTTTAAAGAGTAGGTAAAATGACCCCTCATATTGTTATTAACTAGGTAGAAAAGCCCATTTGCATGAGGACAAGCAAATCCCAAGAGTAGGAGTATTTGATGTGGTGTCATTTTATACACTTTTTCAAGGTCGTTTAACCACTTAATATCGTTGATTTTGCCCAAAATAGGTACTTAATCGTTCCTTTTCAGGTATTTCTCATTTAGAAGGCATTTGGAAGGAATTACACGTAATTGGGCTCATTTTAGAGAACTTAACGGACAAGGGACTACAGACCTACACCGACATTGATCAAGAATTTTCTCTTTAGTGACTGAGACGACGTCACCAGTACTCACAGAGCCTGGAGACAATGTCACAAGCTATACACGACGCCGTCACAACTCGTCAAGTGACGGCGTCACATCCTTCACGACGGCGTCAACCCGTACCGACTCATACGCAGATCTAGAAGATTCTTCTTACGACGGCGTCACGACTAAAACGCGACGCCGTCGCGTTGTTTTTCCTATATATACAAACCCGAATTTAGGGTTTTGAGTGTGTAACTTTAGAATAAAAAGAGGGTACGAACCCTAGTTCGTTTTGCAGCTATAGGAGACAATTTTAGGGCTTAAAAACCCTATTGTACTTCTTCCAATTCATGTTTTAATCAAGTAAGGTTTACTTAATCATTCAATATGTCTATGTATTGTTTAATTTATTGTTCTTGCTTTATCTTTAACATGCTTGGCTAAACCTCCAATTGTGTTTATTTATGATTGTATGAAACCTAGAATGTAGATCTTAGTGGTGTTGCTTCTTATGATGGATGTGCACGTTAGGTCTTAGAAAACCAGCTTTTGTCTACATAGCTGTTGATATGTCAAGGGAAACGTGATTGTGTAGAAAGGATACCATCGGGTAATAGTCTTCATACTACCTTGCCCCCTAATATGGTTGATCCACTTTTAATATATTTCACATACACTTAATAAACTCCTAGGGTCCGTGTAATAGTCTTCATACTACCTTGCATGTGCGTTGCTCTAGCGGCATACTAAGTAGACAGCGGGTTCGTGTAATTCGTTCATGCTTTAGGAAATAGTTACACAGATCATCACAAGTGTGACAAGGCAACAACACTAGGAGAAGCAATCTAGGGAGTAATACATGATTAAATAAACACAGTCTTTTATCTTATTGTTATCACCAGTAGCTTAGTTAATATTTAGTTTAAACAGCTAAAACCAAACCTCTCTCCAATTATATGATTTACTTGCTTTCCATAAAATATAAAAATACAAAAATAATCTTCTCTCAACCCTTAGAATTCTGTTAGACCGTGATCAAGCCTTCCCAACCTATTCCTCGAGTGAACGATAAACAACCCCGAGTCTTGCCTATACTACACTACAACGATTAGGTGCACTGCCTAGGGAGTTGTAAAACTTCTCGTGTAGAAGTCCTACGACGACCGCACATCAAGTTTTTGGCGCCGCCGCCTGGGGAATAGTTAGGTATTGATCATAGTTTAGCTTAGTTCTACTTGCTTGAATCCTTTCAAGTAAGATTTAATTCCCGCATATTAGCTTTCTTGTAGTCTATCTTTTCTTAAAGTTTGAAACTCACTGATGGTGAGCACCATTGAAGTACTAGCTCACGCATGAGTTTTTTCTCTGTTTTGGAGGACAGAATCGTTGAGTTGGAATCATACCGGGCTTGAGTTACTCACCACTCCGTCCAGCCTTAGGTGTTTAAAAACCATTAAACCGTAACAGATCTGTAACTTGATATCAAAATTAGTCTGAATTAAAAATAGGTGAATTGATATGGTTTGTTGAGATATTAAATCAAACGCTACAACTCACACTCGTGATTGATATAAACAATCACGACCACTTCAAACATAGTTTTGTATATGTAAAGGAAACCGATGCCGGTATATCTTCTAACCTTGTGATCAATGTGGATTCCTTTGATCCATATTTAATAAAATCTTAGCTTAAAAAAATATATGAATAAGATAATATGAGATGATGGCGACATTTGATAATTTCCTAAGTTTCCTACACAATTAAGGATATCTAAACTATTATTAAAGGAAAATGTTAATTTAATGAAATAAGTCAATCATGGGGACCATGAAATAAACATCAAGCATTATATCTATACTAATATATAAAGGAAAAGTGGGATAATCTTGAAAGTGAAAACTTAAACTAATTATGGAATGTCTTAAACTAATTATGAGAAATTGTGAAATGGTGGGATAATCTTGAAAGTGAAAACTTAAACTAATTATGGAATGTCTTAAACTAATTATGAGAAATTGTAAAATGTGAAACTGAAATTGAAGAGTGTCACACAAATAATCAATGGCGGGAATGTCAACTTCTAGAAATAAGGAAACTATATAATTCCATCTTGTAATTTACTCAACCATGGCTGGAAACATAAATAATCAATGGCGGGAAAAAGTTTGGTTTTCAAATTCAAACTTTTGCCAAGGGTTTTTACATACCCTATAAAAAGAACCATCATTTGGTTCTTTATTCCATTCGATTTTACTTTAAGTCGCATTTACAAGGAAATGGATTTGAAAACGAACAAAATGTCGATCTTAAGGTTTGCTTCTTTATATTGTTTGATTAATCATGTCATTACAGTTTGCTTCCTTATTCTTTATAGTGTTTCTTTTATTCACAGTTTTACCACCATGCTATCCCTACTGTCCCTGGTATTGCTACTATACCTGGTATTGCTACTATACCTGTTGTCCTAGAAGATGTTATTGTCATTAGTGATGAAGAGAACGAAGATATTCCATTAGATTTTATTGTGATTAGTGATGAAGAAGACTCAAGTGATGAAGAGAGTGAAGATATTCCATTAGATGTTATTGTTATCTCAATAGATGACGAACCTGAGATGTCAGCTAAAACCGTTGCTACTCAAGTACCCGTACTTGGTAGGAAACGAGTTTTCTCTTTGATAGATGAAAGTGACAACGACGAAGAGTATTGGTCAATTGCTTTTCTTTTTTAACCAACAATTGTCTGCCATATTGTTTTTGCTTAAAGCTTTTGTTTAACAATATATCAATGGATCACTTATAAGTATAATAAAACATTTCAATTATTCTTTTATTTTTTTTCCCTCGCAATTATGTTCTGGGATACGAATCTGGAAAAGTACATGTACCCCTCGCAATTTAAGATGATTTGTTTTTGTTTTGTAGTTATCAATTAAAATAAATGGAGTAGCTTGTTTCCTAAATAGTAAATATATATTTTTTAACTTACACACAATGCAATATGTATATATAGAGATATATTGTAATCGTGTTTAGAACTTTTCAATATGGCTTCCTTGGTAAATTCGAGTAACACAATCGTGCCTAAAACACAAGAACAAGATGTCAACATGCTTGACCAAAATGCTATAAATGTCAAGGTAATGGATTATTTTTCAACATGGCTTCCATAATATGACCGCCACTTTAGATAATTATTGTTTTTCGTGAATGGTTTTGTTACTACACCCTAAACAATTAGATTATCATCTAGTAAAAAGTTCAGTTGAGTAATCATATTTTAAGACCGATATTATGGACAGGTAAACATGTGAATTATGTTCCATGATCTGATTCGCCGCTTTGGTTAATTATTGTTTTTGTTTAGGGTTTTTATCGTCACTTAGAATATCACATGATCTAATTACGATTTCTACTGTTTTTGATTAGGGTTTCTATACTAACCCTAACTATTAAGATTATGATCCTGGTAAACATGTCAATTATGGTCCAACTCCTCATTAGTAGAAACATACTTTGTTGAGTTTATACATTAAAACTACTTGCGTATTTGAAGACTTCATTTTCAGGTATTGTTTTTAGGCAATTCCGACAACAAACATAAACTCTCCAATTGATGTTCATGTTGACGTCGAACAACGTGTCGGCGCTACAACGGAAAAAATGGATCGGATATGGGGTGACTTGGTTCGTAAAGAAATCAAGACATTGTTAGACATTATAGACTCTGTGGAACATCAAATAGAAAATGATACAAATGTTTGTTGAAGGTTTGATGAAGCTTATTTTACAAAAAATGAAAGATACAACTAACTGGATGGAACAGCTTGAACCATATTTTACCCACTAACTTTGTATCATAGCCTTTTGTTTTAATCTTGCACATTCTTTCCAGGATATTGTTTTTATTTACATAATGCAAAAACTTAAATAATGGCATGCACGTGTTTATTTATTGTGATATTTGTATATTGTTCATTCAATCTCTTCGCTTCTTATAATCAGCTACGATCAATGAAATAATGCTACGTTGGACTCGTGATCAATATTTGGCAAGATGAAAACAAATATATGCATGCTATAATGGTAATTAAATAATGTGCAAGATGAAAAAAAAATATACCTATTTTTAGTCATAAATCACTACTTTAATTAGATGTATGAATGCAATAGCTGGAGTCTAAACATTATATATCAATTACAAAAAATCATGTACTTTTAAAACTTATTTCATCAATTGTATAACAAAATTATAGCTAATTATGGAATGTCTTATAAACTAATTATGTGAAATTGTAAACTATGAAACTGAAAACTTGAAAAGTGTCGCACACTTTTAGCAAGTCTAGAATGTCAACTTCTAGAAATAAGGAAACTATACAAATCCACCCTGTAATATACTCAACCATGAATGGAAACATAAATAAGCAATGGCAGGAAAGAGTTTGGTTTTCAAATTCAAACTTTTGCCAAGGGTTTTTCCATACCCTATATAAAGAACCATCATTTGGTTATTCATTCCATCCGATTTTACTTCCAGTCACATTTACAAGGAAATGGATTTGAAAAACAAAAAAATGTCGATCTTGAGGTTTGCTTCTTTATTCTTTATATTATTTGCTTAATCATGTCATTACAGTTTGTGGTAAGTGTTCCTTATATGTTTAGGGTTTACTTTATATATACTAATAATAACTTGTTGTTGTATGTACACAGGCTAGCAAACAACACAAAAAAAATTAGCCATCTAATCCTTCATTAGACGCACTAAAAGATATGCCAATCATCCATATATCTAATGATGAAGTGGGCCCCGTGATATTTAAACATCGACGATTAATGTAAAATGGCAGATTTATACGCAACAATTTGTTGAATTTATTGATTCCGACAAAAAAATACATTATCTACTAATCAAATGCTTGATGGTCAAATTATAAAGGATGAAAAAACGGTATGTTATTATCACAAAAAATGTAAGATTGTCTTTTCTCAGTCAATTAAATTGTAAGAAAATTATTTCTTAATGTGGTTCAATTTTTATCTTAAATATAGGTTTCTGAAAATGAAAATATTCTTTATGATGATACAAATGAGAAAGTTGAAGCGAGAATTGATATAAAAGATTCTAAAAGTCTTAGTGATGAAGATATAGAGGAGGAAGAAGATTTGGAAGATTTCATCGATGACGCAGATGCCGATGAGGATTCTACTGATGAGGAAGATATCGATGATGATTATATTGATGAGGAAGATACCAATGATGATTTTTGATTGTCAAAACACTACTTTGGAAATAATATGAATGTGTTCGCAAGAAGATTATGTTTTACTTTAGCTTTATTTTTTGTGCTACTACGTGTGTTTTTTACTTATATTTTTGCATACCACAACAGTGGTTTAGTCAATTCTACATGTGTGTGTCGTATTCTTGTACCACATTTATTAGAATATCAAATATCAGAATATTATAGTACCATCACCTTATTAATATTAGAGTCAACTCATATTGTTTTTGAGAATATACATATGTAGTGACTCATTCCTTTCAAGACAACCATAATATCACATATCTTTGCTGGTTTTACTTTTGACAACAACCTAGCATTGAGCATTGAAATCTGATTTATTTTGCAAAGAGGTTTGTCATCTTTCAAATCAAATGTATCATTATAAAATTAAAATTGCAAAACAAGTTAAAGTAAAAGCCACTCTGGTTTGACATTATTGCTTACTTATAAAAATCATGGAATGTATACAAGATATATCAAGTATACATGCATACGCACAGATGCATACAATATGCAAAAAAGAAATCCTTAAGGTATTAATAACCAATGTTAGAAATATGAAAAATATCGGTCACTTCCAATATAGATAGTCGTAGCTCGTAGATTAATCATATGTAATGTTAGTAAGCTAACTGGGCCAAAGTATAACAACCCGCAATTTTCATCAATGTAAATATTCATCTATTAAATTAGATGCACTGTAATATCCATCTATTATATATATACCATTTTTTACAGGGAAATTTTTGTTTTATCTCATTATGCAACGTAACTTACATCTCTAAAGTAAACGAGCTTACGCAACCTACCTATGCCAATTCTATCTATGTTTATATCATGTTAGCATCCTAATATGTCAAGTCTATATCTTAATATCATTTTTACCAAGTACATTATTTATTTAACGTACTTTTCAAAACATTATTTCAAAACAAGCATTAAACGTTAACATTTATATCAAAACCCTAATTATATATACATATAAAATGAATGTACAAGCCTCTAAAGCATGTTTACAAGTGTACAATGCACAACATTTGAATATCTTTTCCCTCCTAAATCAAGTTACAACTTTCTAAAGCACAATGTACAAGATCTAATCATGCCTTAAAAACCATAATTAGGTCATTTAAAGCTCCTAAATCTTGTTTAAAACTTTAGAACACAGTAAAAAGACTTTAATGCAAGTTGACTTTTTAAACCACTAAACCTAAAACCCTAAGTCATCTTAAAACCTATCTAAAACCTAAACCCTAAACGAAACCCTAAAACTCCTAATTTCACTTTAATCTAAAACTAACCCTTAAACCTTAATCATAACCTTAAACACTAAATACTATACCTAATCCCTAACATTAAACCTTAATCCTAAACCCTATTTACCCTAAACTTCACCTAACTCGATCTAAAAACCATAAAACCCTAACCCGTGACCCATTAAACCCGACACCCCTTTTTATTTCATTTTGACCCATTTTTAACCCAACCAAGCACCCTAGCACCTCTATGACATAACCACTATATCACAAGCAAGCAACTAAGCACCTCCATCACCTCCCTTGGCTACCAAGTTTCGCTTTGTCACCTCCTTGTCACCCCTTTGTACTCGTCACCCCTACCTTCATCATAACCTTCCATCAAGCTTAGCTACACCTCTAGCCCTCAAGAGTCACCACCATAGATGCCCTTAGTCATCTCTCCTAGCCTGGGCACTAATCAAAACACCAAGCTTGGCCACCAAGGTGTTTTCGCACCTATAAATAGCCGAACACCCTCATTCATTCAAATTACACCTCAAAATCTATCACACACACAAATGGATTTCTAAGGAGGATCAAGGAAGGCCAAGTGAAGTCCCTAAGCTCAGAATAGAAGCTTAGAATTCAAGAGGAAAGGAATCTTGAAAAAGTCGTTACTAGGCGTACGAACTCAAAAACCCCATTTCGACCCATTTTAGCTCAAGTAAGCTCAGAATCTTGTTCAGTAAGCTCATAATCTGTTTTAGAATGTTCATAATACCTTTAAGATCATATATAAACTGTTGTTTGAAGCTTTGAATCCTAATCCTTTTCTAAACTTTTGTTACGTTAAAACATCTTATTTTAGCTTATTCTAATAAGCTATAACCTGCAAATATCATTTGGAACCCTAAAATAAGCTTGCATGGCTTTTTGGACTTGATTTGTAAATTATTTCCATGCAAGGGGTATATATCGTAACTTTTTGAACATATAACTAGAAGGGGCTAAAAAATGTCATGTATTACCAAAGTTATAACTATAAGTACCTTCTTGCAAAGTTTCAAAGATTAAAATGTTTTAAATTATATCTTACTTTTATATTATAAAGGATCCTACTAAACTTGTAAAAGTTTATAAATCGAGGGTATATATTGCCATTTTTGCAAACTTAAAAATATAAAATATAAGATTTTTATATAAATTATAAAAATATATATTAATATTATAAAACTCGATATTATTAAACCCGATACATTTATCGCTATTAATCAACGATCGACGCATTAGAAAAAAATTACGTTATATTTAACGTAACTTATCATCGACTAGATTTTGAAGAAACTTAAATATTTTATCGTATCACGTTACTAGGGAGCTTCATGTGAGGAGTTTCATTTGGGTATACATTTTGACGAGTTTGCTGAATTTACGATTTAAAGGTTCCTGACCTCAAACGCTTTACTACTATGACCTCTGAATTATTGATGGTACCGAACAGTGATGCATAACATTTCCATAAATTAATAAATCAAAGTAATACGTTAAACTCTATAAAGTTTTGAAACATAAACCATCACACTAAGACTTGACATATTACCCTAGGTTGCATGACATAGCTGTTACTTTCATTTGATATACTTTTGCTATCAATATGATTTCCCCTGTTAAGGTGAGTTTATAGCCTCACATTTAACTCTTTTAAATGTTTTCATAAACCCGCGAGGGGGATACATGCTATAAACCATTAATACAAGAGTTTTCTAAATATATGATATTATGAGATATTTTTGCATCTTGTTGTCTAAGTCCTTTATGCCAAAAGGACCCCCACCATAATGGACCTTTAATGCACTTGCGACTTTGAATGCGACATAATTGTGCGATAGGCCTATTGGGATGACGAAATCCCGTTTTGTGTTTTGCGGATAGGTAACTCACTAAATCAGCCTATATGTGGAAACTTCATAGGTAAGGCATTACCTACACGGGGGCCATTACATCATTATAATTTATTTATTGATATATATACAAGTCAGTTTGAGTGCCATGAGCTTAGACGCAATAATACTGTTTTCTATAATAATTGTACTCATTGCAATTATTACACTTATGGGTGTATAACAACGTAACCCACTATTGAACTTGTATTCAAACTGTTTATCATAAACCTATGAATATCACTCAACCTTTATGTTGACTTTTTAGCATGTTTATCTCAGGTAACTGAGCACCCTTTTCGGCATGGAGTGCACGGACTTGAAGATGGCTAAATTGTTATCATTCAAACTTTATGTTTTTAGATGTTGGGACCTCTCTTTTGTAAAACTCTGATGAATAAATGAATGATAACTAAATTTTCCAAAAACGTCTCTTTACGATTCGTTTTCTATGATTATGACTGTTGTACTATGAAATAATACCCTAGATTAGCTTCCGCTGCTATATGTCAAAAATGGGGGTGTTATACAAAGACACATGGAAAGCCCATGACTAAGCCCATGGCCGGTTATAGCTTGATGTATTTATACTCTCTCCACATATAGAGAGGGTGTTGGTTGTTCATTTTCACACATAGTAATCTAATTGTTCTTTCTTTGTTTCTCTCTCTAAGTGTTCATCCAACCACCTCTTTCTCTCTATAAAACTCTAATGAATCCTCCTACTATATGTGTTAAGATATTCGACAATTGGTATCAGAGCCATGGGGTGTTTGTGAAGGTTTTGTGTGCGTTTTTTTACTCTTTTTTTTGTGTAGTTTGGTTCGAACCATTCAAAAAGGTTTCACTTTTTTGAAGGTTTAAAAACCATAAAGCATTAAACTTTCTTTTTTATTTATCTTAGTTTAGGCTAGAAGTACAAGAAAATCTTTAAAAAACATCAAAAACTTTATCTTTTTGAGTCTTTTTGGTTAGAAAAAGGATTTTGTACCAAGAATCTTGATTTCAATTTTTTCGTGCCAAAAAACGTTATTTGTGTTTTGACTGGTTCTTAATAGTCTTATAGTAAGATATAGTACAAGCACAAAAAATCAAGTAAAAACATCAAAAAGTAAGTCTTTTTAAGATTTTTTATTTTTAAGCTTCGAAGTGTATTGGGCGAATTATACGGGTAGGCGAGTTATACGTGTTTTCTCTTCAAGCGATTTATACGTAAATTTACTTAGGCGAATTATAAGTTTTTGACCTAAGGCGATTTATACGTTTTCTCCAAAGGCAAATTATACGTTTTCTCTAAAGGCAATTTATACATTTTTCTCCAAAGACGATTTATACATTTTTCTCCTAAGGCGATTTATACGTATATTGTATAGGCGATTTATACGTGTTTATTTACTCAGGCAATTTATACGTTTTCTCCAAAGGCGATTTATACGTATATTGTTCAGGCGATTTATACGTGTTTATTTACTCAGGCGATTTATACATTCATTCCAAAGGCGATTTATATGTGAGTCCCTTTAAGGAATAGATCTATGCAGCCTATTAAGGATGATAGCCAAAATGTATAAATACAATTGACTATATAGAAACACTGATTATGAATACTATGTGTTAATGCGGAATCTTAACACAAGTACTAAGAAAAACAATAAATAATAACTTCTATTAATCTGTTTTTGAACGATTACAGATTACTAACTATTTGAGATATGATTTTTGCTATGAGATATCTTGAGGTCGTATTTTCTAACTATGCCAAGAGGAATCCTTTTATAGACTAAGGATAACCCCTAACAGAACAGGCTTACAAAACGCATACTTATCTTTTCCTAAGATATCTCATACATATCTCATAAATGGTACTAACTATTTTTCTACTAACGGTACTAACTAACTGATCAGTACTTAACACTTTGTACTGTCAGTACTAACTATAACTAACGGTACTAACTATTTGTACTGTCGGTACTAAGTTAGGAAAACATAAATCCTAACAATCCTCCCTTAAACATGAATGTTGAACTCTTTTACCTTCATGTTTCTTCAAATTTATCTTCTTTAAGCTCTTAGAGGATGTATCCAAACACTCTTATCATTTCTTGATCTTTTAAACTCTATCCTTCTACAGCAGCAACTTTGTCTTCTCAGCAACACAGCAACATCTTTTCAGCAACAATCCAACTAAGTTGGCTTTGTAGTTTTTGGCAAACTACCAGCCATAAACGGATTTGATGTTCCTTTACCAGTAGCCGTTTGCTCTGGGATAGTTAACTCTTCATTTGAAAAACATGGCGAGTAATTACATATAGTTTTGGTAAACTGTTCTACATCAACGAATTGATTTGTCTTTATATACCAAATACGTTTGCATTTTGGACTAGTCCAATGCTTCATTGCTCATAACATGTGCATTGAAAAACCATATAGTGTTTTAGCAAAAACTATCCAGCCTATTAAAGATCTTGATTAGTCTTTACCATGAACTGTTGATCTATGGACTAGAACTCTTCACCCAGAAGCAAGGTGAGTGATTAACCCTAACAATTTTGGTAAATTTTCAACATAAAAGGATTAGTTTTAGAAGTCTTTACCACAAGCCATTTGCTTGATGGGACTAGCCAGTTCTTATGCCTGTTAAGCATGGTTGAATTGATGACCATTTGTCTGTCGTGGTGAGTTAGCCAACACTCAACCCCTTCTAATCCATCAATCATTATTCTTTAGGTTCTACTCTTGTAAGCATATTCTTAATGACCTGATTAACTCCAATTGCCATAGTATGTTCTTCTATCGACTCTAACTTCAATTCAGCATTAGCATAGTACTTCTTTCTCAAAGGAATCCTTCTTTTACCAGCTATTTATGGATATGACTAATCCTGTTTCAGTCTCTAAGGTATTGTTCCTGAAGAACTATGCACCTTCCAAACTCCAATAATTCAGTTAGTGTGAATTCCAAACTATTGTCATCATATGGGTTTGAACATTAATCATCAAATCTCCCCAAAGTACTCTGTCAAACCCTTCAGGTATCTCATCTTGATATCTGTCCATTACCAGTTGATACACAGCATTCAAATCCTCTCTATAAAATATGGACAATACTTCAGCAAAGTAACTAATAGTCATCTCTTCTGTCCATTAACTTCTAATCACCAACATTTTTGATTCATTACTCTTCAATGTGTTTCGATTGATCAAGTCTGTAGGGTTAGTTCCAAGATACTCTGTCTTCCATTCTTTGGTTGGATATTTTCTGTCAAGTATTTCATAATTCCAATCTCTTGTTCTGCATCAGGACGCTATTGTTAGATGGTAATCACGTCATCATATTCTTTCTCACTATCAATTCTTCAGAAGTGTTTTGAATATATCTTCTTTTCCTTGACTTCATCTTTTTCCTAGTATCAATTTTTTCTTTCTAGGACTCTCTTCTTGCTTTACTTCCATTTGATACTTCTTCTTTACTTTCATCTTGAGTACTTCATTTTAGTGAATCAACACCTTTATCATTCATTCCCTTTTGACAATCTTTCATCTTCTGACAGACACAATAGAGTTAAATCTTCATCTGACCTCTTAATCTTCTCATACAAAGCTTGTACTTCTTCAAACTTCTTGATTTTCAATTCAGCATACTTAAAGTTTCCTACATGCTTTAAGTAGGTCATCATTTGATTTCTTAATTGATTCTTGGTTGGTGGTCTGTTTCTGATAGCTTCTGATCTTTGTTGAGCAAGGAATTTTCTTTGAGCAGCAATTGTGTCATGAAGGAACTTTGCTCTTTCTTCTATTGTAAATTGCTCTCTTTCTTGTTCTTGAAGCTTCTCAGCAAGAAGTCTATCTGCCTCAATCCTTGCCTTTATATCATCAAAGTTTCTTATAAGAGCTTCATTGGCAGCTTTTTCTTCAGCTATTCTGTTTCTTTCCTCTTCAGCTTCCCACTCTTCTTGTATTTTCCTAGCCATCTCTTCATCACTTTCAAGCTGTTTAAACTTTTTCTCAGCTTCAGGTATACCATCAGATTCACTTTCAGATTCATCCTCCTCTTCAATTTTCTTCTTTCCTTTGTCTTTTGGATCAATCTTTGGAAGAGGCTTTAATGTGAGAAGTGATCTTGTAGAAGTAGGCCTAGGTCTATCAGTTTCTTCAACATCCTTCAACTCTACACCTTTCTCCTTTTCTCTAGAAACTGCTTTGGCTTGACTCATGTTGAGAAGAACCTTAGCTATTGTTTCATCATCACCAAATATTGTAGAAGTGGGTGTTTGAGTGGATGTTTGAGTGGCTTGAGTAGCAATTTCTTCTTCAGTACCTTTCTTATGCCCATCAGTACTTTCAACTTGCTCTTTAGTACCTTCAATGTGCTCTTCAGTACCTTCAAAGTTCTCTTCAGTACCTTCATTTTGTTCTTCAGTACCTTCATTTTTCTCTTCAGTACCTTCATTTTGCTCTTCAATACTAACTTTTGATCCGTCAGTACTAACTATTGGTCTGTCAGTACTAACTTTCTCCATATCAGTACTAACTCCATCCTTGTCAGTACTAAGTACATCTTCAGTACTAAGTATATTCTCATCAATCTCCTTGTCTTCATCCACCATTTCTCTTGTCCTCCCTTCATTCTGAGCATTCTCTGTTTCCATATGATCAACTGTATCTTCAGGAAGCTCATTAAACAGAGGATCTCTTTGAACTGATGATTCACCTTTAGCAAACTTCCTCCCTTGTTTGGATACAGACTCTTTGTGCACCCTATGTTTCTTTGAGAAGCTCTTTCTTGGGAATCTTTGCTTCAATGAGACACTTTTCAGCCATGCTTTATGTTGTTTGATGACAGGTTTAGCTTGCTTCTTGAGCTTTGTGATCTGAGCCTTCAAGTCTTGTATTTCCTTGGCTTGATCTGAAACCTGTGTACATAAAGATAGACAAAGATCATAGACACTTTGGATAGTCATTTCACCCTCATTCCCTGAAAGGGATTTATCACTAGATAGGCGGGGGAATGACTTCCAAGATCCACCAGAACAGTTTCTGGAATAGAATCCGGAATAGTCTGGTAGTAGGTGATGAAGGTCTTGGGATGGGTCAGTTGTGCTTCAAGAGGGTTCCTCACTAGTAGTGTGCAGGAGATTGGTCAGGTTGAGGGCTCATGACGCGTATTCAATAGTGGTGAGCAGGGGAGGGTTTAGTTGTGTTCAGGATGGTCTTTTCTGAAGGAGCACCCTCTTCCTGGTTGGTTTTTGTACCAACTTTAGTAGCAAACAAAAGGGGTGCATATTCCCTGAGGACAAGAATGTTTACCCTTCTTACCAATGAAAGAAAGACTTTACTAGTTTAAAGTATTTACAGGAAAATGATCTAAAGGTACAGGTACATTACTAGTTGTTTACCTAAAAAAGATGAATAAAAGTAGGGGTACATTACAAAACTTTTTCTTAGCATCTAAATGTCTAGCATACATCAAAAATTAATTTAGAAAATTATAATTCTGATTAGATGTTAAGGCAGTATGACAGCAACGTGGCTATGTTAGTTAGGTATTTGAATCCCAAAGAGCGTACTTTTGGAACTAAGACAATGATTAATTGGTATGAAAATAAAAACCTCCATTGGGGTGAAAAACAAAATCTTATATTAAATGTTAACGTTGTTAAATCCCCCTCAGAACCCATTAGCTGTGTTGCATCAAATAAATAGCTCTGTTTAGGGTAATGAGGTCTATACCATCAGCATCATCAAAAAGAAGATCACTTCTTATGGATGCCTCAGAGATAGACACAGACTTGCCAGCTACTTTGGCAGTAATGTGCCTAACATTGTTGATTGTTTTGGACTTAGCAGACGTCCAAAAACTGTTTCAACAAATGTAGTAGAAAAAAGACTTAAGTTTGAGAACATTGAATGAATGGAGCTTCGCTTAAGAAAGTCAATGATCTCGTGAAACTCTTCATTTCCTTCAGACTTTTCCAAATATGCGACCATGTTATGATTCGGACATGAATCAAGAACAACCATTTTACTTGAGAGAGAGATCGTCGTTAAGAGAGATATTAGGGCTTGTAAATGCGAATGTATGTTAGAGAGAGAATGCGTAAGGAACTGCGCAGTTGAGATGGGTTTATATAGGTTTAGGAGACCTAATTTCAAGAAAACCGTTTCAATTTACACTTTGTACCCTTGGCGGTATTTTTCTTTATCTTCTCTAAAGCGGTACAAACTTTGCCCAGCGGTACTAACTTTGCACTGGTGGTACTAACTTTGTCCAATCAAAGAGTGAACAATGTAGGTAACTGAAAATTAGTTCACGTTGAGTAGTGTTCATAATTAGATATGTGTGAGAGAGATGATATGTTCAAGAGATGAGAGGTTTAGACAATACTTCATATTGCCTCCCTTTAACCAATGTAGCTTATGGATTTATCATCCCAATTGAAACAACCAAGAATTGAAATATGCTAACATCAAATGCCTTAGTTAGTAGATCAGCTACATTGTCATTAGTGTGGATCTTAAGCACCTGTATGAGTTTATTCTCATAAGCATCTCGTATGAAGCGGTGCCTAATAGCAATATACTTTGTCTTTGAATGATATACTGGATTCTTTACAATGCAAATGGTGCTTTCATTATCAATGTAGATCTTTGTGTTCATGAAGTTAAACCCATAGTCTAACATTTGATTTTGAATCCATAAAACTTGCCCACAGCAGCTTGCAGCAGCAACATATTCGGCTTCTGTAGTAGAAGTGGCCACAATGGTTTGCTTTTTGCATTGCCAAGTAATGAGTCTCCTGCCAAGAAATTGACAACCTCCTGTTGTGGATTTCCTGTCAAGATTTGCTCCAGCATAATCACTATCTGAGTAGGATTCCAAGTCAAATGAAGACTCTCTAGGATACCAAAGACCCAGTTTGGGTTTGCCCTTTAGGTACCTAAAAATTCTTTTGACAACACTTAAATAAGAGTTCTTTGGTGTGACTTGAAACCTAGAACAAGCATAAACTGCAAACATAATGTCAGGCCTAGAAGCAGTCACATACATTAAGGAGCCAATCATTGACCTATAGAGATGGACATCAACATCACTGGCTTCCTCATCTTTGACTAAAGGCTTCTGAGTCTCAATTGGTGTACTGGCAGTCTTAACACTTGCAAAGTCAAACTTCTTCAGGATTTCAGCAACATACTTATCCTGGCTAATAAATATACCATTTGGTTTTTGTTTGACTTGTAGGCCAAGAAAGAAAGTGAGCTCTCCCATTGAACTCATCTGAAATCTACTCTTCATCAATGCCTCAAACTCATCACACCAAGACTTCTTTGTAGACCCAAAGATGATATCATCCACATAGACTTGAACTAAAATGATATCATGTTTGTCCTTCTTTAGGAAGAGAGTTTTGTCAATTGTCCCTCTTCTGTATCCATTCTTCAACAAGAAAGTGGATAAAGTAGCATACCATGCTCTAGGAGCTTGATGTAACCCATACAGAGCTTTAACCACTTTGTAGACTTTCTCAGGATACTTAGGATCTAGGAAACCTAGTGGTTGAGACACATATACCTCTTCATCAATCTTGCCATAGAGAAAGGCACTTTTCACATCCATCTGATAGACTATAAAGCCCATATACGAGGCAAATGCTAAAAAGATCCTTATGGCTTCAAGCCTAGCCACAGGAGCAAAAACTTCATCATAGTCTATTCCTTCCTCTTGCCTGTGTCCCTGAGCAACCAATCTAGCTTTGTTCCTGACAACCACTCCTCTTTCATCCTTCTTATTTCGGTACACCCACTTTGTACCGATAGCCTTTTTCCCATAAGGCAAATCTACTAGGATCCAAACTTTTTGAATCTCAAACTGCAACAATTCTTCTTGCATAGCATCAACCCAGCTTTCATCTTCAAGAGCTTCTGAAATCTTCTTGGGTTCATGTTGAGATAGAAAACAAGCAAATAAACAATGATGAAAGTCCTTATGATTGTTTCTCCTTTGCTTTTGAACATAACTAACAAAAGCATGAGCTTCAGAACTTTTATTTACTTTGCTTCTTGTTTGTACTGCTGATGTTGGATCTCCTAGAATAAGTGCTGAAGGATGAGAGGGATTAATTCTTGATGTGGGAATAGGACTAACATTCACAACAGTTTCCAAATTTGTGAAGTCAGCCTCTGCACCCTCATCATCATAAGATGAATGTGTAAAGATACCATCAGTAGTATCTTGATGAATAATCCTCAATGGAGTTATCAGAGTCATTTCTTGGAATTGTTGTGTTTAGAATAGATAGTCCCTCATTAGGACTGGCAGTACTAACTGGTATGCTAACAGTATTAACAAGGTTAGTACCGCTAGCTTTAGCCTGTTGTGCTAACAGTACTAAAAATGTTAGTACGTCTAGACTAGCAATCATGCCTGAGTTAACAAGTTCTCAGTTCTTGTCAAGATTCTATCCTGAGAGCTTCAGCTATCCTCATTTAGCTTCCCTTTTCTTGCCTTTGAAGTCTTGCAAGATCATCCAGAAAGACTTGTTCTTCCTCTCTTGGACCTCCTCTCTTATTATCTGATTTTGAAGCAGATGTGTTTGTGGAAGAATAGGAATGCCATATTGGCAGTTCAAAGCAGTCTTGAGCAGATTCATCTTCTTTTTCAGAATCCCCTGCATCAATTTTGTCTTTTGTACCTGTATTTTGGTTAGATTCTTGTTGACCTGCATGAATGTTAGCTTGATTCTCTGATCTAACAGAATGATAGTTCATAGAATCAGTCAAATAATCAAGGTCAAAAAGCCAAATTTATCCTTTCCCTGCCAACATCGGGTTTGTTCTCTAAGAGAGTATGTGTCGGTTTTCTTTCAACTCTTTTGGTTCCAAATTGTAAACTCTAAAAGCCTGCTTTGTAAGAATACCCAACCAAAATCCCTCTCAGATTCTTCCAGCAAACTTGCCCAAGTGGTCAAGGTGTACAGAGAATGTCACAGCACCCCCAAAAGGTCCTATATAACTATAATTGGTATCTTACCAGTTAAAAGTTCATAAGGTGTCTTATTATGAGGCTTGGTCACTAATACCCTGTTTAGAACATAACAAGCAGTACTAACTGCTTCAGCCCAAAAAGTGTTAGGTAAAAATGAATCTACAAGCATGGTCCTTGGCAGTCCTGTTCTTTCTCTCAGCAACTCCCATTATGGTTGTGGAGTTCTGCATTGCAGGTATTCCCTCATGATCCTTTTACCCGCACAGAATTCAATAACCCCAAATCCTCTGTTTGTTAAATTATGTTCCATTACACATCTAAAGTTTTCAACCTTTTGATTCAATTGTTCTCTATTTTTCTTATAAGTCCTTAAGGATTGCACTAGTTTCAATCCTTAGTTCTTAAAAAATGTCCAACTAAACTGCTAAAATCATCAGTGATAACCAAACAATAGTCTTATTTTTAAACAACCTGACAGATGTAGGTCCAAACAAGTCCATATGAAGAAGTTTGTAGGTGTGGGCTAATAGAAGCTAACTAACGTGAACTGGCCTTACAAGAGCTTGTGTTGCTTTCCTTTCTGACAACACAACAAGTGTGGTCCTTTAAAAAAGCTTTGTAGGTAATACCTCTAACAAGAGTTTCTCAGCCTTCACAATTCTGTTTAGGTTTGTAATTAACATGTAACCAACCTCCTATGGCCATTGTTAGATCATCAGTTGGTAGCCTTTTTGCAAATTAACAAGCAAACCTCCTAAAGAGGAACAATGTTCATCTAATTGAAACAGTACAATATTGTTTTGTCTGGGGACTTTAAGTAATATTTGATTTTCATCAGGTAACTTAAAATCAGGAGACAAAACAAGACATTCAGTGTCAGTAAACAGAACCTTGTTCTTTTTGTCACACATTTGTGACACAGAAAAGAGATTGAAATGCTGAAGTTCTTTCACAAAGCTTACATCCTCAAAATCTAACTACCATTTTTATAGTTTCCCTTTACCAGTGATAGTAGCCTTTACTATCCTCTCAAAGGCAACAAGGCCACCTTAAATTCTTGAAAAGTCAGCAAGGTATAGCCTTGTCCCTATCATCTGTGGCCCTATAACATCCACTATCAATAATTCCTTTATCTTTAGAGATTCTATGTTGATTATCCTGCACATTTAAAAGAAATAGATTAACCTCTTATGGACCTAAGCCTATTTGGGATTGAGTCTGGCCTAGTGGATCTTTGAAAGTTGAATAATTTCTAAGACTAATCCAACCATTGTAATTTGGAGAAGAATATTAATGTTTAGTCCTGTGTTCTCACATTTACAACCTGCGAGGACTTAACAGCATGTCCATTTTCCCATCCCCCCCACAGTACTAACACTTCCTTTTACCTTATCATATAATACCCTTTTGTTTGAAAATTTGTTCTTAGTACTAGTTGTTCTTTTTGAAGGCCTTGATGCAGGGTGAATGATTTTGTTGAAAAACATTTGCTTGTTCTAACACCATTCACAATGGCTAACAGTATAACTTTCAACAATGTACAAGTAGTACTTTCTGTTTGGTTAACATTTTTTACTAGCAGTACTATGATAAGAAATGTTATACTGCTAGCTTTAGCAGTATTACCTGGATATTTCGCAGTGTCTTTTTTGTACTGCTAAAGGAACAAAATTGATTTTGTATATTTACCCTTTGAACAATTTTCCATGTGGTTTCCACTCCCTATTCCATTCCCCTTAGACATATTTCTGTTTGTTTAGTTCAACTTGTTTAGCCAATTTTACATGATAATCACAATCTCTTATTAAGTGACTAAAACTACCACAGACAAAACATGCTCTTTCAGTAAACCCATGCCCCAACTCTTTGTTGTTAACCTTAGGTTGACTTATGTGTAACTTGATTCTTAACATTCCTAGTGTTTTACTGCTTGTTAGCAAAACTAGGTGTATCAAGTCCTTTAGTTTGTACAGACACATACTCATCATCACATCTGATTCATACTCCTCAATGATAGGAAGCATCAGCAGACCAGACCTTAGTTTGAACTTCTATATTTGATTCATTGACAACTGGTTCAGACACTAATTCAGAAAGGTTCCTATACTAATTTAGAGTCAACGTATCAATTCAGTTATTTGGGCTTCAGATTCAACTTGGTTGAGATCTTTTGCTGGACCATATGATATTGTGATTCATCTATTTCAATACAAAGGTCCAGAGGCATAATAATTCCCGTCAATGGGGGGGGTACTGTCTTGCATTTTAACAAGCCTTTTATGCAAAGGTGGATTTTCAAAATCACTTTTATTGCTCTTAAAGACACTTTGCAAAACTTCATTTTCATAACTTAAAATCCCACTATATCTGTAATCACCATACCCGAGCCCAAATTTATCAGAGGCACTCATAGTAATAATTATAATTTTTTACCAAGATTTTTTGAAGATGATTCCCCATTTGACTACTATTACTTCTAAATCATCTTTTGCTTTTTGACTTTACCAACAATTTTCTTATGTATGTTAGAACATCGTTTTATCATATAAATCTATTTTTCATAAATTTGATTTTTTGTTTCATACCGCAATGTAGACCTTGTTTGATGGGCAACTAACTGTGCTTCAACTTTCTTAAGACCTTAGTATTAAGCCATTATACAACGCTAGGCATCACTAAGTTGCCCTCTCTGACATCAATATAGTCTTTAAAGTCAGCATAAGACGCTTAACACTCATTTGAACAGAAGGGTAACCTTGTGTCTGATCCTGACTGTGCCTAGCCATTAAAGCATATTTTTCATCATCTTCGAATGAGTTGTCCAGTCAACACTTTCTCCATCAACTGTCAACCAATGCTTTAGAACTCTTCTTTTCGTCCCAGTTCTGCGCCATCTTTAATTTCAGATTCCATCCAGTCCCTACCTCCTGTTATCTCCTTTGATCTACACTCTCTTGCAAAATGCCTATTTTGTGGCAGTTGTAGCATTCCACTTTGGTTTTATCAAAACGACAGTTTCTTTGCATCAAACTGTAGATTTCCTAACCAAGTCTTCTTGTAGAACTTCTCATTCTCATGGAGATATTGCCCACTTCCATTTTAAGTCCCATTTCATTCAACGTCATATTCATCAACTTGGTCTAAGTCCTCATGATCCAGTTGGGGGGGGGAGGACAACTTGAATTGACTTGCAAGCAAGAAATAGGTATGATGTTTTTCTTGCTTTGAATTATGGGCCAAGAAGTAATTGGAAACACTCATAAGCGTTACTACAACATTATTTTGGTGGGTTTTTCAGAAACAAATGCTACATTTTGCAAGTTGGAAGATGATGCAGTAGAGCCTTTTACATCATTTTCAAAGACTCTTAGATTGTTGTACAAGTCATCAAAACTGAGACTGTCCATACCTGGTTTGTTCCTCATAATTAAGGAAACTTGTAACCAAGCAAAAGGTAGAGATCTTTAATTCTGATTTGCATCTTCAGTATAGTACACCTCTTCTCCATGAATCTCTATACTGACTGAGAGACTTGGAATCTCTCATAGCCTTTTGAATCCCAGTCTGTGTTGGATACAGTGAATCCTTCAAAACTGCTCCAGATGTACTTCTGCATCTTTTGGATTCATCATTTCCACCAAATCTGATTTGATGGGCATCCACATTTCTTTTGCATCAGTCAACGTTATGGAAATTTAGCTAGATGATCTTCTGGTATGGCCATAGCAAGGTGGTCCTAGCTTTTCTTTCTCTTTCTCATGGCCACTAGTTCTTCGGCTGCTTTAGGAGGGCAAAATTTTAATTTGTCCTGATTTATCAGTTGTGACAGGACACAAGACCATATCCTATTTTAGATAACCTCCCAAATGGATAGTCGTAATATCAAAATAGTGTCCATCTTCCATAGCCCATATATCCAATTCTCCCTTTTTGAGAATAGGCAGCGTGATGGTTGCGACTGAATGAAGGATTTGTTGTGTTGGTTGTTTGTTGAGTTGATGGTGGAAGGTGGAGGTGGTGATTATCATCTTTGTCCAGAACTTTGAGTTTGTTGGTTGGTAGATGAATAACTGGTTTGATCTGTTCGTCTTATTCCAAGTTTTCTCAATGGCTCGATACCACTTGATAGTCCTTTCAAACTGAATGGATCGTTTGCAGCCTAAAAGGATGATAGCCAAGATGTATACATAACAAATGACTATGTAGAAACAATGACTATGAATACTATGTGGGTTAATGCTGAATCTTAACACAAGTATCTAAGATGAACAATGAACAACTGAAAACAACTTTATTAATGTGTTTCTGAGGATTATCAGATTGCTAACTATGATATTTATATGATTTGCTAAGCTTGTGTATTCCGTCTGTGATCCTCTCTGTCTTGCTATGCCAAAAGTAATCTTTTATATACCAAGATAACCCTAAATAGCTTAACATATCTTTTTCTAAAATACTCATAAATATCTTTTTAAAATATCCTTCTCAACGTATAACTAACTTTCTACTAACGGTACTACTAACGTAACATACTTAATACTTGTCCTGTCTTACTAAGTATAACTGTCAAGTACTAACTATTTGAACAGTCGATAATAATTAAATAACAATCATCCTAACATAAGGTTTTTAGATAACCTTAATATGATGTAAGATGATGAACAACAATGTCTAAACCCTTGTTTAGCAAACAAAACCCAAAGCTCCAAGTCTTACAAACCCAATTCCAAAGAAACGTCCCATAATCTAAACCTACCTTGCTTAACCCATGCAAACATTAAACCAGCCTTCAAACCTTTTTGGTAGACTTAGATATGTTGCTAGAACAATGTATATGTGAAACAAAAAATTTTGTTATGGAATAATTTAGGTGTTTTTAATATGTTGGACCGGTCCTGGGTTTGAGGAAGCACAAGAGAAGAATTGTGTGAAATTTTGCTAAGGAAATGAAGTGTGTATGTTCTCTATCTAGTTGCTTGCCTTATATACCTCTTTGACTAGTCCAAGATTGCTATAAGAAAGTCTTAGAACAGATGAGTTTCTAGGAAAGTCTTGGCCAAGACAAGTTATCATCCTTAAGGTTTAATAGAGGATATAAGTTGTAACAGCTCAAGTTGGTGAAAGTGGTGTGTCTCAATGTCCCCCTAGGATCACATTTCATTCCGAAATTTACGGAGGGAAAGAGCTAGTTGTGATTTGATCCTTTATAAAAATATCTAGCTAAACTGTGAAGTTATAAATTGGTAGATTTAATATAAAGGTAATACGTGTAATGTATGTTGTAGTTAGTGTTATTTTATGGACAAATTTGAATAACAATTTTAACATGGGTGCAGTTTTACAAAACTTAGAGCATTGATATTAAAAAGGGTATTTGTTGAACTAAGAAAAATTTTGTGGTTCTGGATACTACAAACAGTATTTATTATCGCGAGAACGTAAATACTTTAACGTAACCAATTAAAAATAAAATGTGCTAAGTTAATAATTATCACTCTAAAAAATTAATCTACCACGTGATTGATGTAAACATTTAAAAATGTTTGATGCCCGTTTACGTTGAATGATAATTTTTAGCTTACGCGATTTAACTTAACGAATAAAATTAAAAGCAAACGCGTACGAGACTAAAAATAAATATTGAAATATATAACGTCGTACAATGACCTAAAATACGTGATTAGGTTATCAACGACCGCCCTAAAATAGCCACGGCGGCCCCCATAAATATTTGGACTGCCTGGTGGAATAATGGGACAGCCGCTGAGGGAACGAAAATTTTGAGTTTGCCTCTTTTCTGTTATTCTTTGACCTCCTACCGTACATTCTCAAGCTGTCAATTCCCGTTTAGCTAAACCAATCTTTGCAACCTCTTCCTTCCAAACCATGCTTTGCCATGCTATAAACTATCCTTTCCATTATTTAAATCATTAAATTCTCATGACTCCACTACACCCTCACACTTCGTTCATCCTCTTCTTCTTTAGCATCAATGTCTTGCTCAACCACCATTCTAACTTCCTCCTAGAAAACACAAGAATGCCGTAAGACAAGTATGGAACGCAAAACATCCACTCCGAAAATTATCCACCTTCTTCCAAAAAGACTCCCTCAACTATCCTCTAAGATCTACTACAATCTCTCACCGACCATCATACGAATCCCTAAGATATCAAAATGAATCAACCAACTCCACAACATCTCTCCACCATCCTTGATTCACAACAATCCATGTAACAGATAAATGCCTAATTCATAGCACCCACTTCACCACCACCACAAAACAAATCAATAGCCTCGCTTCTCATGCCTCAAGTTAATTTTCACTCACGCTATTTGTCATTGTTGCAAGTTTTCTAGACACCAATTCCACTCCTTGAGAAATGAAATCAACTTCATTCACTTTCTTCTTACCCGTCCCATACCTCAAACTTGTGCCCCTTCAAATCATGTGTCACCAACCACTTCTTTTTCCCTCTTTAATTAATCATTCTTATATGATTAATCTACCTAAATAATCGACCTTCCATCTTTTGATTATGACATCTTCTACATTCCAAGAATCCACTAGCGTAGATCTATGCCTTATTATATCTTTATGATTATCTACTTTCTATTGTAATGATTCATACAAATATTGTTTGAATTTGTCTTAGCTCGTATTAGCTCTAGTTTTATTTTATGTTGTATGAATGTATTAGTTGCATTTGCTATTGTATAAGTTTCTTGATTGTTGAATGAAACTCTCTTTTGGGTGACTTAAATCTAATGTGTTGCTTAAAAGATATTTGTCTTGCATTTGTATTTCTAACTTTGTTTTGTAGCAAACAATTTTTGTAAGATCGATCCCTTGGTGCCCCGAACGAAGGGGAGCATACATCAAGAGGGAGTCTTGATATCGTCGATTTCTTTCTTTCTACAACTACTCGACGGTTATCCTTTTTGAATTCGGCACAAAGGGGGAGAAATGAAACAAAACTCTTTAATAATTTTGTAACTTTTAATTTTATACAAAATGAGTTTATATTTTGTCATCATCAAAAAAGGGGAGATTGTTAATACAAATAATGTCTAAAAACGTTATTTATATTTTTCGACCTCTCAACGTTTTGATAATAACAAAATGTAAAAACGTTTACGATAAAATTAAACGTTTACAAATTATTTATCGTAAAATTCTATTTCTAAGATTAGAAATCACTTAAGGTATGGACAAACAAATCATTAAGCATGATTAGTGATCAAGAAAATATTTTCTCTTATCCATTACATTTTTACAAAAGAATTTCACAAAATATTTATAAAAATATTTTTATTAAAAGAAAATTTTTATTAAAAAATTAAAATTTTAAATTAAAATTCCCCCCCCCCCCCCCAAAAACGGAAGCTTCTATACCTGATAACAACATTTCCCACAAAAACCAAAAGAACGTGGTCTACCTGGCTGCCCACCTTATAGTCCTGGCTGCCCCCTTATATATCTGGGACCGCACTCTAGTGGACCGTTTGGATTTTCCTGTCTATAAATACTGCTCCATTCCTTGCAGAAAATCAGACCTCTTTGCACGAATTTTCTCACACTTCTTTCTCTCTCTAAAAACCTTCTTTCTCTTACTAAATATCTTGATCACTAACATCTCTTGATCTTGTTTCAAGTGATCTAATCTCTTCTTCTCATCTCTTCCCTCTCATTCAAGTGCAAAAGAAGAACACTCATATTCGCCAAGAAACGAAATGTTGATTAGTAATCTCTCCTCTTTTCTTCTAAGTATCAAATCTCTATTGTAATTATCTTATGTATTTGTGTGATTCGAATATTGTGTAAATCCGATAGTGTAGATCTAGTGATCGTGTAGTGATTATAAAGTGGTAGATTGGTTCTAGCTAAGATTAGGACTCGACATTTAGCTTAGTGTCGGAAAATAACGTAAGTGGCGTGTAAATGGTTTTCTTCGCCTGAAGAGAGCTTGTTGACATAGTGAAATCTCGAGTAGGATACTTAGGGAGTGGAGTAGGGCGAAGAAGAGCTTCGTAGCCGAACCACTATAAATCTTGGTGTCTTGGTTTGATTGTTTCTTTTCTCATCTCTTTATATTGTTGCGATTGTTATTTACTATTAGTTTAGAAATTTACTTGGTTGATTCATATTGTTGGTTGGTTAAACATACTACTTGAATCTAAGCATTTTAAAAGCAAAGTTTTAAAACAAAAATGAACCTGTAAACTATTCAACCCCCCTTCT
This sequence comes from Tanacetum coccineum, assembly GCA_026074375.1. Taxonomy (NCBI): domain Eukaryota; kingdom Viridiplantae; phylum Streptophyta; class Magnoliopsida; order Asterales; family Asteraceae; genus Tanacetum; species Tanacetum coccineum. Next base: position 15,147 of record BQNB010032435.1, on the reverse strand, counting down.
AGTTTCCACATATTCTTATGATTGCATGAAACCTAGTTGTTTTACTTTTTTTATTACTCCTTGTTAATGATGTGCGCGTTAGGCTTTAGAAAACTAGCTTCTTAATTGTAAAGCAGAGAAGTCTAGGGAAACGTGGCTAGGTTAGATGATACTTACACAATAGTCTTCATACTACCTTGCCATTTAGGTAGATTCTGAGTTAGGTGTTTAATTATTTAGATACTTACATATTTCATTACGAGGATGACAGGTAATAAAATTGGAGAAGATAACTAAGGAGTAGTGCATGATTAGGTAAACACATTTGTTTAACCATAAGAGTTTTCCATCACTTTTACTTTTCTACAATTAGAATAAAATTAAGAGTAGTTAGTAGCTTAATCAAACCTCTTTCAAACCCGAGATTTTACTTGCTTTCCCAAAAAACATAAAAACACAAAAATAATCTTCTCTCAATCCTTAGACCTTAGTGACATTCGATTCAAACCTAACCAAACTATTACCCTAGAGAACGATCAATCCCCCGAGTCTTACCTATACTACACTACAAAGATTAAGTACACTGCCTAGGAGGATTGTAACACTTCAGTTTGTAATCACCTCACATCAACCATCACATCGACCATCGTCGCCACCAACAAACTTACCCACTCACCAATACCACCACCACTGCCATCACCAACCCCGCCCATCATCATCGTCACCACCATTGTCACCTAATAACCAACACCTTCCTCGTTACCATTACTGCTATCGGTGGTTGGCGAAGGATGGGTTGGTGGTGGTGGTTGAGGTTGGTGGTTTGTGGCGATGGTAGGCAAGGTTGGTGATTTACGACGGTGGTAGATGGGTTGGTGGTATAGGCGGTGCTTGGTAGTGATGGTGGTGAGGAGGCTTGGTGGTGGTGACGATGATTGATTATGGTGGTAGCGGCCGGTAAACTTAAAATGTAAAACTTAACGGATGATCGTTAAATATTTAAAAAAAATACCCAAATTGGCAACCAAAAAAAAATTGGTGCTTTTTTATGCAAGAAAAAAGCGCGATACCTTGATTAAAAATGACCCTTAAGTTTGGTATATTTTTTTTACCATTTGCCTTTGTAGTGTTTTAATTAATAAAATAAAAAATATTTGAATACGGCGGAGTGGATCGGTGAGGTTATTTCGG
>BQNB010032435.1:0-12480 GCA_026074375.1 Tanacetum coccineum | reverse complement strand
AAGGATTTTGTAACCTTGATTATACATGGTAGGATGATTATTTTTATATTTGTATTCCAATGTCATATTCTGGATTTATGTTTTGGATTTATGTTACTTTGCTTGAAATATTAAGAAGAGTTTATGTTGTTTTCACTGGATTATTGGGGTCTTTGATTATGTTTGTTAACATGGTTTACTAGTTGTTGAGTGGGATATAATATTTGGATTCGTTTGAATGATAGTTTGAAGCAAGGCTGTCAAACTCGCGAGTTTACACGTAAGATCGTACGATCTTACGTGTCCACCTGATAAAATCGTGTAGGATCGGTGTAGGATCGCATCAGAGGTAGGATCGCAAGTAGGATCGTAAACTCGCGCGTAAGATCGTAGGATCGCGTGTCGATACGAGTTTACCAAATTACCAAGTTACTAACTTATTGACTTACATACTTACTAGCCCATTACTTTTTTTAGGCCCAAAAAAGAACAATACGAGTCCGCTGATCTCAGTAACAAGTATTGACGTTTCATTCCTAGATTTTCTAATCAATAAACCTAATTATCTACTTTCCCCAAATTGAAATTACATGAAACAAATTAGGGTTCTTCTTCTCATGTTCTAGTTACCTTAAGCAAAAAATTTCTTACAAGTAATTGTTGTTTTTTCTTTTACCTTTTTATAGTTTTAACTATTAACCTTTAAGTTTTAATTCAGATAGCTTAATTGTAGTGATACTAGTGAAGTACTTTGTTTTGAGAGGTTTATTACGCATGTTATGTAATTTTATTCCGCTAAATCGTGAATGTGACGATTGAAATTTGACTTTTTTGTGTTTTACTTTTACTTTGGAATTTTAAATTTGAACTTTGACATTTTCAAGAGGATATTATATAAATTTATATTTGATGATGAGTAGAAATAAAAATAGTTTCACTCGTTTATCCGTTGCTTACAAAACATGATAAATTGGTAGGATCTTACGATCTCGATCCAATCTTACGATCTCGATCTTGCAAAGACAAAAATGATCCTAGGTGGGATCGCGATCTTGACAGCCTTGGATTGAAGTGTTGGATATGCTTATCTGCTGCCGCGGCTGTATGGAGCAAAAAGAAGCACATGTGGCCTTCAATATTGACCATGAAGAGGAACGAAAATCCACACGGGATACTTCTAAGTCTGCTATCACAATCACCAAACTACTCTTCTTTTACTTCACCTGAAATGAAACTTGAAACGTCAACAATAATGTTGGTGAGCTCGTAGGTTTGACCTTAAACCCAAAAGTTGTGCCAATATTTCAACAGTGTACAATAGTGTTATATGACAATGAATATATGCTCACAATCCAAGACATAGCATCCCCGCTAGTCATATCTCAACATCCAATAATAAACCCGGAGTCGCAACTCCCAAATTACTAACGCACCTAAAGGACCTACCACTGGAAGGCACTATATAGGTAAAACTACACATAACCATGCATCCAAACAAACACAAGAAAGTACCACACAGAACCTTGATGCAAAACATAGCACATGCAATACCACAACAAAACCTTGCCCCAAGCAAAACACAGTACATTGCAAGTAAATCAACACATACATATTCACATAGTAGTCATAAACACAAACTTGTTTTTCCAAAAACATAACCACATTTCGCACAATCAATTCAAAACATTCAAAACACATTGAGTATCATTTTCCCCCAACGGAAAAAACCATAAAAAATGAGCTACGAGAATTCACCTCAAGCAATCTTTAGCAACCTAATCTCAATTACACAACAAATGCAACGACGGCCACACACCGACTAGATCCATTAATGTCCCAATTAATCATCCAATTCCAAAACAATCCTCACGTTTGACGCATAGTGTTTTAGACGTGTTGTACAATTACCCAAGATAGTTTAGTGGTGTGATGGTGACGACATAACTCCATAATCATACAACTCAGTCCACGATAATAACATATATATACTATTTAAGAAAATAGATAAGTAACATAAATAAATATTTTATATTAATAATTATAAATATATTTCGACAAGTCCCATTCGTAACCCTAGACACTCTCAAAAAAATAATTAGACGGTTAAAATAAAACTTGACTACATAAATAAACACATTAATAATTTCGAGAAAAATTATATTTTCCGTCTTTTTATAATATATTAAATAACTAAAATAATTAAATATTATTTTATTATTTAAAATCAAAAATCATGTTTTTAAGAAAATTTCTAAGTATAAACTTTTACGAAATTTTGACATGACCCGTACGTTTATACAACGTTTTCCAAGGTTTACCTTATTTTCAACACTTTTTCACAACATTCGACATTGTTTCGACAAAATTCCAAAAGCTCAATCTTTAACACTTACCACACTTTCCCCAACAATACATTCATATCACTTCAAATACGTTTCCTTTTTAAAAGTCGTCAAAATTCTCATAACTACTAAATATCCACTTTTTGGGCTTTAAGGCCCAACAATGGACCATTAGGCCATTTATAATCAAAAATATATCCAAGTTCATTACATATATAAAAATATACTTATATGTAGAAAAAAATCCGGACCACATAATGCCCTCCATTAAAGCCGCAGCACGAAATAACTTATTGGCCGTGAGTCCATAACTTCAAAATACGTATATTAAGCTTGAAAATAAGTTAGAGCTACGTATCGCATTTGGTTACTATCATAAGCCTCAAAAATAGTCCACAACATACGCCATAATACAAAAATAATCAAAATCACTTTGGGAAGATTTCTTGGCATATAAGCCCAAAATAAGCCAAGAAATAGCTTAAAAATAAGCCTGAATAAGCTATACAAGCTACTATCCAAAAATAACAATCGGCATTATAAATAATCAACCATCACGACCACCATCAAAACTCCAAAAACCCTCTTTTTTTCTTTTTAACATACACGAACCAACACCACCCTTTTTAATCAATTCGCATTTCAAAAATTGTTTTCATAATGATCAACTTGTACAACTATCATCTATGCATCAATATAAACCCAAAGGACTAAACGAAATTTAAATTAAAACTTACAAGAAAATATTCAAAATGTATATTTCGACACGAAACGGACCAACCCAAACGTTAGTTTAAAAAACACCCAACACTCGTATCAACCCGGAATATCACGTTCTCGATCAAAGTTGGAATTTTTATGGTGGTTTGTAGTAGCTTAGGGGCGGACAATCAAAGGCACACACACACAAGTGTGTGTTTTATTTTCTTGAAATGAAAAGAAAATATGTGGAATTATCTAGTGAATGCATATATTGTTAACCATGCAAGACAATGAACAAAAATCATGCTCCTTTTCCTTCTTGACCAGTTACCGGCTATGGCATCGAAGTGGTCTTCTTCTTTCGTGTCGAAATCATAAATACTCGTAAAACTCAACCGTAAAATTTTCCCCAACGATAAAAAGCATTTTAATCCACTAAAATACATTACCATTAACCTAAGTATTTACATGACATATGTTTTCACTTTAAACCCTTTCAAAACTCTCTTGACATGAACACTGCATACCATTTTTTCAGATTCTCAAAATTCACGGGTCCGAACCACCCGGATACAAATAAACGAATAATACCTTTCAAAAAGGATTATTAATCACAATAAACCTCAAATCATCACATATCTTATAAAATCACCACCGTCAACACGGTACAAAATCTGAATAAAGTAACAAAAGTCAAATAGTCAAAGGACTATTAATGAAATATCCAGAACACAAAAAGGGCAAAGGTTACACATTGCCTAAAACTACAAATATAGTAGTGAGACCATGAAAGTGAACCGAAATATTGAATAAATTCAAGCAATAAGCATTCTTCTTTGGGTGACAATATAGGTGCAATGGACTAAATCACAAGTAAATATAAATAGTATGAGCAAATGAGATGGATAGGACCTTGACACGTTTATTGATGCACTACAGCTCCAAGATCAGCTTCCCACATACTCATAAGTTTGGGAATCCTGCCCAAGAAACTACATTAAACACATAAGTCTACGATAATACTCTAAATGAGTTTCATTATGGGACATGCTTGAATAAATCATGTTTACTAGACAACTAAAGAACAAGCCGAGTTTGGAAAAGCGTACTACACAAATTTACAAATATGATGTGTTTGGATCAATTTATTATAATTTAAGTAGGAAGAAGTATTTGGATTAAATCATGTCAGTAAAGTAGCGTCAATGATTAGTAAATTATTTAAAAATGCTTTTCTATGCTTGGTAAATTTTGTATATATCAGCTAAAAAATTCGCAGCTAAAAATGCTATACAAACTACACACCTTTATAAAAAATTGCCTTGGACTATTCAGCTTGACTTTCAAATTGTGTAATATGTTATTCAATCAAGCTGAGGTAGTTATCTAAAAACACCTTATTTATTAAGGGGAATTCCATAAGTCTGGCTATTTTATCCTTCACTCTTTAGCTCTATGCATTCTACAAGACCTTTTTAAATCAGAGGTGTAAGCAGCGCATTCTTTGCACATAGTTATTTTTTTTACAGCCAGTCTTTAATCAACTATGAATTCAGGTAAGAACCCTTTCATTACCTTTTGAAAACTTCAGACCACTTCTGTACCAACATTCATGTGTTCTTTTTTGTTATGTCTCCAGGAAATAACCATGCCGATAGGCCGTCTCTCTCCAACATACTTCATAGATCTATCAGGCAATTCAAAAATAAATTATTAAACGTGACGAGACCGTGCAAGAGTTTCTGTGGTCCTAAACTATCATATATAGGTAATCCAGACAAAGGTAAGAACACATGTATTCTTTAGATTCGAGGTAGATCTAATACGTGTAGGTCAACTATTAAAAAATCAAACACTTTTGCATAAAAATGACTTTATGAACTTAGGAACATCATCAGTGCCAACAAAAGAAGGTAGGAGTTTAAAAAGAAAATCAATAATCGATGCTACCAATCATCCCTTTTCCCACGCAAGCACGAGAGCATCAGGTAAGGAATTTATAAAAAAATGGTCAACTTCACTTTTATTATAAGTATTACAGCTTTAACTGTCTTATTTCGCTTAATTTTGAAACGGTCCCTTAACCATTTTTGTTTCATTCCCAGGAAAAAAGCAACCAGTCAAAACGACACGCAAACCAGCAGCCTTATCCTCATAAGGTTATTCTCCACATTACTGACCATGTTGTATTACCAACACTATCATGGGCAACTACTATTCATATGCTCCTATACATGTGCGTTGACTTCTTTTAATGACAGGGATTGAAGTTTCCTACCATAACCTTGGTGCTCCAACCTACGAATGTCGCGGATGCAATGCAACAATGTGGTATGAGGAAAGAAATAACAAAGGGAACATGGCTGCAAATCTGACATCCTCACTATGCTGCCAACAGGGTAAAGTCTTGCTGCCCCCATTTTAATGAAACGTCGAACATTAAAAAGATTACTTGACTATAGTCACTCAACTTCCTGATTCAAAGACCAAATAGAATCTATAATGGTATGTTTGCTCACTTCCTTTAGAGCGAGATTGACCACCGATTAACGTGGCAGGTTTCTCTATACATTCCGCATACATGGTCAGATGTATCATAGAATATGTTCGATTCCTTCTAAAGACGCACCCCCAACCAAATATCTCATCTGTGTTTTTTGTTACACAAAATGAATTAAAAATAGAATGGTGCTTCCATTGAGCCAAGAAACAAGCGAGGGACCGACGGACAATAGTAGGAAGCCTTATCAGAATGTTGGATTAGAACAGTTCCATCGCCAAAGCATTTCGAATGGCAAAGGACTGGTTTCATTCGCATTCTTCTGTAAATGTGGAGTTGCGACTTATTTCAGAGAGAACTAATTTAAGGCAGTACAATGCACCAACTGTTGCAAAAGTTGCTGCTCTGATCACAAACGATTTTGGGGACGGGGCGCCTACAAGAGATATCATTAAAACCAACAAAGATAGTGGACTACAAAGGATTTTAGAGTTACACCCATCTTACATGGCACTTCAGTATCCTTTGTTATTTCCATATGGAGAAGATGGATATCATGATAAGATTTCTTATCATAGCAATACAGGAACACGCAAAACTAACAGGGGTTATGTCACAATGAAAGAGTATTATACGTACGTTATTCAATACAAAAAAGATCAGGGAACTACTTTACTTAGAGGAGGCAGGTAAATTTCACGCAATATTTGTAGACCATACACTGCCATCGAAAACAAAGACTTTAGTTGACGAAAACTACAAGACACCATGCTGTAGATCAGTACCATAATGTGTTATCCGTTACAATGGGTACACAACGCGACAGGCTAGGAAAAAGGATCGTTCTGACCCATACCTTACAGGACATTCCAAGCATATATAAGAGAAAACTACCAAGATGCAATAGCTTGTTTAAGTCCGTGCAAATGGTAACCCAGACCTGTACAACACATTTACTTCCAACCCAAAGAGGCCCGAAATAAATGAAATGCTACGCATACGTGCCTAGAACATAGAGCCTGATCGGCAAAGTAGGACCAAAGTGTTTAAACTCAAACTCACTGAATTATTAGACGACCTCACAAAGAATAAGGTTTTTGGAGAGACTCGCACAAGTAATGAACCTTAACTACACAGGTTAAGTTTATTACAAATTCTAACCCGTCCTATGAAAAAACTAATGCTCTGTTACACTGCATGCGTTGTCTTTGTTATCTAATTTCAAAAGCGTGGTCTCCCCCACGCGCATATTCTACTATGGCTTGAAAAGCACTGTAATTGCAAGACTCCAGATCACATAGATGATAAAATTTCAGCTGAGCTTCCATCACTAACGGACGACCCCGTGGGATATAAAGCTGTCACCGATCATATGTTGCTCGGACCATGTGGAAAGGATGCTAGATATGTTGCGTGTAATGTAGAAGGTAAATGTTCAAAATATTTTCCCAAAGCATTTTGTGCGGAAATAATAATTTTTCAAGACGGATACCATATTTACCGTCGGAGAGATAATAAGATGTCTGTTAAAAAGGGTAAGTTCACATACAATAACAAATATGTGGTCCCGCACAATCGTAATCTTTATTGAAATACCAGGCGCACATTAACGTCGAATGGTGCAACCGATCAAAGGCAATTAAGGACTTATTTAAGTACCTAAACAAAGGACTGGATCGAGCAACAATTGTTATACAGGAAAACATAGAAAATGGTCAGGGAGTTACACCGGAGACAATGACAGTAGTTGACGAAATAAAAAACTACTTAAATTGCAGATATTTAGCGCCATGTAGCTGTATGGCGCATTTTATCATTTGATATCCAGTACTCCTAACCGCTTAATGAAGCTAAATTTCCATATGCCTACTTGAAAAAGTTATTATAATTTATTTTAATTCTTTTGATTATACGAACATAACTAAATCCTTATAGACGACATGGTTTTACCTGAAATATTATACTACATACGTTGGTTATACTTTACCTATGTGTTGGTTAAGAAATTAGAAAAATTAGTATTATAAATTTAAAGCTTTTACCACACATCATATACCGACTCATCCGTTTAACATTTCATGTATAACGATATCATACTGACTCGTCCATTTAACATTTCATGTATAAAGATATCATACCGACTCGTTCTTTTAACATCTCATGTATAAACCGAATCCTAAATGCTATAATTTATAAATTGAATACATTAAGTTTTATATTAAAAATAACTTAGAGAGACCACTTAAAGTGGCACTCTCGGGCGGCTAGAAACAACCCTTCTGGGCAGAATAGTTCCAACCGAGTGGCTGGAGACAGTTTTTCGGTTTTTGGTTAATGTTCAAAAAATCATATAAAATGAACCGTAAGTCGTTAGAAGTCGTTTCACATATAGTAGGATAGGTAATTGAGTCTATTTTCATTTAAAAATAGTTTGAGAGTCTGATTCTTATTAGAATTGTTAGTGCAACTTTGACTAGGATCTCTTTTATGTTTTAATCATGACAAATAAACGTTTGTAACACTTACAATTACAAACAATAGCCAAAATCCAGAAACCAAGAACTATGTTCCTGGCGCGGTGATGGTGCATCAGCGCGTGGGTCAACGCGCCAAAGTGATAACATCAAATATTTGATACTTTTTAGTGGCAAAATACCCCCTATATTACCTGCAAATGTTTCACTAATACTCGAAAACAAGATATTTTCTATCATTTTGTAGTTTTCATGTGAAATGCAGAAAAATGATAAGATACAAGGGAAAATGGCTCAAAGTGTAATTATCTGAAGAATGTTACGGTGTAACACCAAAAATGGTTACACCGTAACCATGAAGATCCACAAATATGGAATGAAGATCACGTACATATGGAAATTATTTGAAGGTTACGGCGTAACACAATATCTGGTTACACCGTATCAATTGCTTATTTATGGAATGTTGTGTAAGAAGGTTATGGCGTAACACTTTTATCTGTTATGCCGTAACAGGTTCGATACTTATAAATAGAGGCCTCATTCAAGCTATTCCGACATCACTTCCTCCACAGCTAATTGGAGAGGAGACAAAGGCTTCCAACCTTCAAAGAATTCCACCTGGAGTCCAAGGGAGATCACACTCTATTTACTTTTTGTATTTAATCGTTCAAATACGAATACTATAAGAATTATGAGCTTTCAATCTATGATTACTTCTATATCTTGCTATGTTTCCATTACCATGAGTGGCTAAGCACTTAAAGTGTTGGCCTAGTTATGTAGTTACTATTGTTATGATGTTCGTTTCCTGTTAGATTATGATTTCGTTAGATATTCCTTGACTATCGTGTAACCCTGGGTTTTGGTAGTATAGGTGGTTTGGACCTTTCTTGTCCTATTATTAGATTATCTAGTTAATATATGATTCATTGGGTACTAGGGAGGATCTATGACTCCATCCCTAGTGTAGGAACTAATCGGTCTCCGCACTTATCACTCGAAATACTTAAAAAGCACAAGAACTCTTTTAGAGGGGGTTAATAATCTGTATAGGTTATTAGATAAGTTTTGGGAATAGTTGGGATTAATCACTACAACCTGGATATCCTACCTCCTATAGGATTTGGACTAAGTCAGAATCACGAGAAGTATAGGATAGACTAAATATGCTTATTCAAGTCTATCGACCTTAAAAATCACTAATGAAACTATAGTTAAAAATTGCACAGGAAAACATTTTCATAATAGTAGTTATGAAGTAACTAGGTTAGCACATTTTCTCTCCTAATATATCCAACTCTTTTAATTTTTAGTATATAATTTTATTGTTATTTATTTCAAATCAATCCAAAAATCCTTTTTAAAACGTGACATTTCAAATTAAAACTAATTACAACTTCGCTCTTGGGACGACCTCAGATTTACCATTCTATACTACCCACGATCGGGTTCTCTGCGTGTTAGTGCGTTGTTAAGTAGATCGGGTTTTATAAATTTAAAACTTGGTAAATTAATATTTAAAATAAAATAGGCATCAAGTTTTTGGCGCCGTTGCCGGGGAGCTAAAAATTAGAATTAATTTGATTATTTTATTATTTCTCTTCTTTCCATAAACTCTATACCTGTAGGAACTATGGTAGGAGTAGACGTTGATACTCTCACCATGGAACAATACTTAGCATTTTCACGAGAAAACCAGGCACCGGGCGTGGTTAAATCCAAAATCGGAGGCAGTGTCAATTTCGAAATCAAGAGTCAATTCATGCGTGAATTAAGGGAAGACACTTTCTTTGGAAACAAAAACGAGGAAGCTCGCGATCACATTGATCGGGTCCTCAATATCGTTGGCTTATTCAATATTCACGGAGTCTCTAAAGACGCAGTCATGCTCTGAGTTTTTCCCTTTACTCTTACCGGAGCCGCAAGAAGATGGGTGGACAGACTCGCCCCAGGAACTATCAATACCTAGGATCTCCTCAAAAAGGCTTTTATCCAAAGATATTGCCCACCTTCCAAGACCGCAAAGCAGCTTGAAGATATTCACAACTTCACGCAAGAAGGAGATGAATCATTATATCAAGCCTGGGAACGGTATAATGACCTGCTATACAAGTGCCCTACTCACGACATCAATAGTCATCAAAAGGTAAATATCTTCTATAAGGGTTTGAGCACTATGAATCATCAATTGCTTGATTCGTAGGGACCAATTCCTAGGATGACACTGGCCTAAGCTCTCACAGCAATTCAGACCATGGCTGACCATTCTCAAAAATGGCGCGACAGAACAACAAGCACGAATATTAGAAGCAATAGTAGCAATGATGGACTATTTGCTTTGGTAAATAAGTTGGACAACCTGGGACGAGACATGAAGAAGCTAAAGGAAAGTGTCCATACAATCCAGGTTGGATGATAAATTTGCGAAGGACATCACCTCGACAAGGATTGTCCCCTCAACGAGGAAGTTAAACAAGTTGAAGAGGTCAGATACGGAGAATTTTGACGAACAACGCCTTTTAATGGGACTAATAGAGGAAAATTTTGTGTAGGACCACCTGGATACTACACTAAGACTGATAACCGGCCAACATATGGTGAAAGAAGGCAAAGCTTAGAAGAACTATTAGCTAAGCATCAAGAGGAATCTACACGAAGAAGTACTAAAATGGAGGTGTGGATTAAGAAACTTCAAGAGAAGGCCGAGATTAACACTAGGAACCAAAGCGCCTCACTTAAAAACTTAGAAACCCAGATCAAGCAATTAACCAAAGAACTTCATTCTAGGAATACAAAATCTGAACAAGCAAAGGTAGTAATTGTTAAACATGAGGGGCCTTGCTCTCCAAAGAAACTTAAGAATCTCCATGGAATATCCTTCCTCTCTGACTCTCATGAAGAAAACACCAATGATCAAATACCTACGAAGGAATCTAATCCATGACATTTTACGCTTCCCTACACCATCGGTAACTTTAACTTTTATGCTATGGTTGATTTAGGAGCTAGTGTAAATGTTCTACCTAGGAATATTTTTGAGTATTTGGAATTAACAAACCTTAGTGAAACCGAGATGCTAGTGTAAATGGCAGATTTGAGAAAAAATGCACCATTTAGGATAGTTAGAGACATACTAGTAAAAATTGATAAATTCCTGTTTCCATCCGACTTTGTAATTCTAGATCAAACCCCCAATTCAACTATCATTTTAGGAAGACCCTTTTTGGCCATCGTTCACGCCCAGATTAGTGTTTATGAAAAAGAAATATTAGTAGGGATAGGTGATGAAAGGGTAATGTTTAACATAAATAGGTATGACCATAACTTCACCCCTACTGAGGGAATCTTTATGTTAAACTCGATTAACACAGATGAACCAATCACTAAAAGATTGAAGATAAGTGATGACACTGCTACAACACATTTTTGTAAACCTATTATACAAGAATGTGATAAGGACTTTAAGGCTTGGCCATCCTGTAGCCCATTTAGGAACAAATGTGATGGGGGCATGAAATTTATGGGATCAATAAGCTTGGTAAAACAAAATATTGTTTTTTCTTTAATAACAATAAAAGGAAGGAAATGAAAGGAGGTGGAGTATCATTTCCGAACTTTTTAATGATAAGATATGGTAGCTGTCAGGTAAATGATTTTGTTTGGAGTGAAAGGTATTCGGAATGGTGTAATGAAAATTCTCATGATGAGAAACCTGGGCCTAGAGATTACACTTTTTAAAGAATGGGTAAAGATTAAGAAAGGACACCTAGACATAAGTAAATCAGTTAGGAAATATTTATTTAGATTATGGGTGATTGATCAGTTTGTTGAGGCATTAGATCTTGATAAAGACCCTTTAGAAAGATGTTTAGATGAATACAATTGGTTATTCCATAAAGAAATAGAACAACTTGCCGATGAATACGAAATAAAAATTAGAGAAGAAGGGTAAGTTCTTGAAGAAATATGGACAAAATGTAAAAGAGCTCGATGTAAGAATAAAGATTGGTGGTATGATTATTGGTATGAGGATGAAGAAGAAATGGAATTAGGTAGTGAAGATTACAATCCACTAATGGTACATACAAAAATATTTAAAGTAACAAAATATAAGTTCAACAACGGATGTAGCTTCATATGTGTTAGTGGTGAGAATAATGAAACCATGCCCTTGGGAAGTAAAAATGGATCAAGGTTTAGGAAAATGATAATGGAGGAAACGGAAGAAGTCCTCGGGAATGACAGAGAGGACTCTAACGATGAAACGTAGAATGGTCATTAGTCTAACTTAAAGACTCGTTAATAAACAAAAGTGCTTGTCAGGAGACAACCCGTCCTTCATTTAATGAAATTTCCTTTTTGCATTAGTTGGTTTGCATGTTTCTTACTTTGTTTTGTAGAGACCAAAAGCTAGGAGGCACTTATCGAGACCGGCTCGACTCATATTCATGTGGTAACCTTGCTAAATCTGCAGCAGTTA
>BQNB010032434.1:0-39184 GCA_026074375.1 Tanacetum coccineum | reverse complement strand
GTGCATAAACATAGATAAAACTCCACCCATAACACAACTATATTCATTTGGCATCTAAAATCTTAAATCTTTAGGCTGTGTTGTAGATTGCTTAAAAAACTATTAACTATTCTAAAATGCAGATAAGCAGTTGTAATACATATCTTACGAAATTTATTTAAACAAACAATTAAGGTGTTACTTATGATTACAAAAAGAAGAGTAAGATACAACAAAATAGCAGCAATATATTACATTTCGAAGAGATCTGAAAACAAACCGACGGCTACTTGCTTGTCAGTGATGACTTGTTGACCGGACATAAATCCAATATAGCTTGAAACAAATATTGATGCATGTATCTTCCCCAAATTAGTAATCGAAATTTTGTGGTTTACCCGATTTAAATATGGATGAATCTAGTATGTTTTTGTTTTGTGGAAGAATCAACTGTGTGTTTTTGTACTGTGGGGTTTGTAACAATCCGCATTTTCACGTCATTTTACGTCAATAAATATTCAACTATTTATTTTAAACTTTTGCGCGTTTACTTTAAATTTCAACCGTTTAGTTAAATCGCGTAAACTAAAAATCAACAATCAATGTAAACCAACATCAAACAAATAAAAGTTTACGTCAAACAAGTTCAATATTATTTTTATGTAAATAATAATTAACTTTTCATATTTTATTTTTATCGGTTACGTAAAACGTTTACGTTTCGCAATAAAATACATTTAAGCATACACGGAAGCACCAATACCTATCTATACTTCAACAAATACCTATTTTTAAACCCAATACCCAAAAATTAAATTATTCCTACCTTATAAACCACCTAGGCTGGATATACAAGAGATAAAACACAAGTAATACACCAATTTCCCACTAAGGTCATTTCTAATTAACTCATACCTTCCCTTTTAACTACTTAGTACCTTAAAATCTAATTCTCCATAAATTGGCTAATCACCTTGTACTTCCCCCTCTTTTGACCATCCCCCCTCCTAGGGAGGAGGAGAGGTCTTACAACCTTGTACCATTACCACTTCCTAATCCATGGTTTGTTAAGGTAGTTTTACATAATACTTTTGACTATAAATAGAAGGTCCTAGGAAGACTTAAACACACATTCAATAATGACACGGTGCTATAAATAAAGTTCGGATACTCTCTTGAGTGGTGCTGTAAATAAAGAGTGTCATGAATACACGTTCGGATACTCTCTTGGATTTTGATTCATCGTATAAAAGAACCTGTAGAAATGAATGAAGTAGCTGAAAAGATGTCATGCAACTTTTCTTTGCGTTGTCTTGCATTTGTTGCAACTGATGCAACTCTATCTCTTGTGAATTCGAATTCAAAGATTCTATTAAAATTCGATGTGTGAAACGAAATTAAGGATCTTAAGTAGATTAAGTGATATTGTTGTGGATTGAAATTAATTACCGTTCACGGGATTTTACAAGTCTGTGATTTAAACCGAGAAAAGAATTGAATCTTTCGTGAGATTTTACAAAATCAAGAAGAAACCGTGAAAAAATGATTAATTGTTTTTGCATTTTTGGTGAAATCGTTGTTGTAAATGAAGAACTTAAACTTTTAATAACGATTTATGAGCTAAAAAGATGAACGGTTACTACACTTTCAAGTTAAGATGATTAACAGTTGATTAAAGCTTAAACATGGACTAACGGTGTAATTAAAATCCAAGTCTAGATCTTAACGGTTGTTAATTGAAATTGTAAGGACTGAAAGTGTAAAAACAGTCCACTTTGGAGGGTTAAAGGCTGAATTGCAAATGATGAATATAACTTTGACTTTTGGGGGTTGGAAATGTTTATTTAACAATCAAGTTAAAGATATGAAATTTGTCTTGAAGTCTAGGGGCCAAACATGTCAAATGTGAATTTTAATTAATTAAATCATGTTTCCCTCCTGTTTTAACATTTTCTTCTTCGTATGAGTTTTATATAAAAAAATGGAAATGATTGTATTTAAGATCTCGCAGAGCCGTACGGTTATCGTCAATCAAAAGTAATTATACCACGTTGATTGAAAATGAATCACGATCATAATGGTATATGTTTTAAGTCCCGCGAACAACCGAAACTCGAAACCGTAAAACTCGAAACACGATGAAACGAACTCGTTTAAGTTGTAATCCTATATATGACTTGTTCTTATTGCGTATTACATAGAATTTAAGAACTTTGGCGAGTTTCGATGTATATAATGTAACAACTCGCTACCACGAGGACAAATGGATAGAGTTTTGTTTGTAAGTCGCTATAATATCTAAGTCTTCAATTGTTCCTATTCAACTCGCTAGCATAAGTCGCTACTCTAGCCAACTCGCTACAAACAACTTGGGGACCATCGTACTACCCTGCTGCCATACTATCTTTTGTAAGTTAGCTAACAAAATGACTAACAAACAAGAACTAGTACATACCCTGTCCTAACCATCTATAACTCGCTACTTTGAACAAAGGTTTGACAAATAAGCTTCATGACATACGAATAAGCAAAGATAAGCAACACACAAGCCGAATAAATTAGCACTTTTCTAGAATAAGCTACGATGACCAAGAAAAAGTGACCTTAAATAAGCTTGAAATAACCTGTTAACGAAGATATAAGCCACTAAAGATAAGCTATATTAAGAAGCTAGTAACTATGGTAACAAGACAGATGCAAGCTTTTTGACTTCTTGTTAATTAAAACCTTAAAAAAAACTAGTAAATAAACAAAAACGTGACAAAATAGGCTCTAAAATCGTGACGTGTTTAATAAGCAAAATTCTTAAATAAACCGTAGCCCTTTAAGTTATAAAATAAGATTCGAATAAGGTGTTAACAAAAAATAAGCTACTAAATAAGATGTAATGAAAAGTGAAGAGCTTTTCCTTTTGAGATTATGAAAATATATCTGATTGTGAGTAAAAGAAATTGATGCACTATTTGTTTTAAATATTATAGATATGGTCAAATCCCAAACTTGTTATGAAACGTTATAAGCCCAAAGATTAGCCCAAATAATATACTAACCTCAAGATATAAATGTGTGTTTTTGAGCAAACAGTCACGAAAGAAAAAGCGAAGAAATAAAAAAAGGTGTCCGAATAAGCTACAGAATAACCACAAATAATCACTAAATGACTTATTGTCCCAAGATAAAACCTTGGTGATGATACCAATTGTAGGTTCCTAGTTTTCACACAAATATGAACTAGAGAGAGAAAACTAGAGAGAGAGTAGATGGGAGAACATATATGAAAACACACTAAATGTGTGTGTAAAAATGATTCAACCAACACCCTCTCTATGTTTGGAGAGGGTTTAAATAAGTCTTACACGCCCCATAAAATAGGCTATGGTGTGGGTTTACAGTAGGTAAAGACCCGGACCAATACCATAAGTCATACGATTAATGTTCCAACTACGAGCTATGCTAAATATGAAATACATGGGGTGACCGAGTCTTTTTCTTAATCCTAACACCTTTTGCAAGTAAACTCTCAAATTTTCTCTCTTGTTTTCCTAGCTAACCCACGGCTCAAAAAGTGTGATTATGGTTTACATAGTTTTGATTTTAGCAAGGTTATAAGCATACAAGTGTTCGTAGATATAATATACAAGGTGTATTAAGGTGATTCGGAAGCTTGAGTGTTAATTTAAACAAGGGTTTATTCAAGAAGAAGTTAAGGTTTTCTAAAGGAAATTAGGGTTTTCTTGATAAGTATTTAGGGTTAAATACTTGGGTTTGATTTGTGTATCATCTCCATCCATTCTCACAAGGTCTAACATAAACCCTAATCTTTTCTAATTATTTACTTTTATATTTATATAATTGTTATATTGTTAATCACCATTTAGGATTTATTTTATAAGTTTATAAAATAAAAAAACCATGTACATGATTCAAATATATATTTTCATGTGATTAAATAATAATTAAAATGTGTTAGAATTCAAGAACATATCTTATATAAGTGTTTGATAATTTATATAAATTATCTTGGTGAATTAATTATTAAAAGTTTATTTATAAAGTTTATACATAAATAAATATGAGGACATTTTATTTCGACTTTTGGATACAAGAATAATGATTATAAATTTGAGGACTTAATGTATGTGAAAGATGTGTTATTAACTAAATTAGAGGACTTGTAATAATTTAATTATCTCAAAAGTTTATAAAACAAATTATATAAAATTTTAATTCCAACAGGTTGTTTAATCTGTGTAAATACGAATTTCTATAAAATATTTACACCTGATAATTAAATAGTACATCTCATGAAGATTTCGTGCATATAAGAAACTCGAAAAACGGAGTTATAACGAAGGAGTTATGAATTTTACGAGATTACGATAATTAAATATAAAAGTGTTTTTATAAAAGTTATTTTATAAAAACTATTACAGTTTCAAATATGATAAAAATATATAAATATTTTATTATGTTACATCATCTCAACAGGAAACCATGCATATAAAGAACTTGAAAAAATGAGTTATAACGAAGGAGATACGATTTTTGCAAGATTAAATATATAAAAAAATAGTTTTATAAATAACAGTTTGGATTTACCGTTCCGACACATATTTTTATAAAATCTGTAAATATTTTATTTTGATAAATTATCTCGTCATCATTTCGTACATATAAAGATCATGTAAAACGAAGCTAAAACGAGTAAGTTATGAGTTTTTAAAGATTTGAATGCACTATTTTTATTTTCTGCATTTACATAAAATTTCCAAAGCTGTTAGAAATATAAAAAGTGCTTTACGAGTGTTTTCGAGTCCGTTTGGGCTATAAAAACGTTAAGAAGTATTGTAGTATTGTTTATATAATTTTATATATGTTTTTAACTTTATAAATATTATTTTATAAAACAATTAAACTATTTATATAATATCATTATATAAATAATAAAAATGTTAAATCATGTGTTATTAACAAATAATCAATTGTTGGACAAAGATAATATTTTTACGGATCATATACTTGGAAACTTATTTATCAATCACGATTTAAATATCGTTTCAACATTTATAAATTAAATAAAAACTATTAGGTGGCGATATAACTCCATAACTTATAATGTTGTATTTATATTAAATACACTATACTCACACGGCCTATAATTAATTAGGTTGCATTCTGAATCGTTTGTGACGATTACCTTGTTCAGCCTAACCGTTCCAAACATCCAATCAAGTTCCAGTTGTATAGTGTGGCACAAACACTTAGTACTATGTGCACTCTTGCGCGGGAGGTGCAGGAGGGTACATAATCTCCTAATAGCGCTATCCATAAGTACTAACGTCTCAATCCCGATGAGGGGGATAATGAGTTAAAAGTAGTGGCAGGTTCCAAGCATTTAAACAACATACATATCAAGTTCAAGTTCAACACGTTTCCAAAGTTCAACAAGTTCAAATCAAGTTTCATACGTTCAAAACAAGTTCAAGTTCATATGTGCTCAAAAGATCAATTACTTCAAAGTAAGGATATAAAAACGACACATCATGCTTTTCACCCCAAAACATTTAAAACATGTATGAAAAACGGGATTTGAGAAACTCACCTTAAAAGTTAGAACGATAATAGGACTTCTCGGAAAACCACACTAAGTAGGCAACCCAAACAAATACGCAACCTTCTACTCGTAACCTAAGGCAAGTAAATATACCTAATAGAAATTCCCTATACGAAATGCTCGAAAAATTTTTAGGTTTCATTTGTTATGCCTTGTATTCACATTTGTTTCCAAAGTTAATTTTATCACAAAACGTAATTACAACAATTTGACCCAAATTTCCCAGCACTTTAAGTATTCATTTGACCAAGTTAACCAAAGCTTCTAGTTAATCTACTTCTCCAGGTCAAAAGTCGATGTTTTAGGTGTGTCCATGAATTTTCCCAAAATTTATTAAGGACTTATGCTCGACCATTTATACCCGACTCCAAAAACGGCCAAATCTGGACATACCAAAGTATTTTAAAGATCAGATGGTCAAATCAAGTTAATGAGTTATGGCACAGAAGGCAGGCTCTAAACACGCCATACAACGTGTCTCCCATATCAATTTCCAAAGATATATCAAGCGTGGTTATATGATTTTATGAACAATATAGTACACAGTTGAAAAGCGATTTTTCGGGCGTTTTGCCACTTTACACCATTTTGCAACTTGACTAACGCAAACTATCTCATATTTTTAAAAGGGCTTATATTTCTGGAAACTAGAACTCAAAGCACTTGAATCATGACAAATGTTTATTTATCATCATCATTATGCTCAAATCAATATGACCCAAAAAAAAAAAAGGGGTTGTTTGAAAATTTAGCTATTGACTTAATAAGGTCAAAGGCAAAAACCCAACATGCCAAAAATTGACTCAATCGAACACCCACAGCTCAATTATACAAGTCTTAACATCAATATCATCCAAAAATCTTAGGTTCATGGATCTAAAGCTCTTTTACACACAAACTTACAAGATGTGCCAAAAATTTTGAAAATCAAAGACTTTATGTTACTTGTCTTGCATAGATCTTGTAGCAAAAATAAAAATGCACAACCAAATGTTACTTGTACATCATTATTACTGATTTAAAGCTATCGTATATGAAAATAATTTCCCATAAAGAATTTTTACAAAGCAAAGCTTAATTTGGCAAGAAAAGTCAAGAAAATTTCTGATAACCAATCCTTAACACCCCCATTATCGTATATCGAGACGGAAAGGGTCCTGGGTGCACGTCATATATCAATAACTCAAGCATAGAAAACGACTCGAAAAGAGACATTTTTAAATATAGTCATTCGAAATAAAAAGTTTCACAACATAGGTCCCAAATATTTTCATAATCAATACATCACTTTCAAATATTTTCTTCGAATGATTTTCTTTAAATGGGCCTTCAAAATATTTATTTCATTAGCTTCTCCGAAATACTTTCATCACCGAAGTACCTTCAGGACCAGATACAACATGTTAAAAAGTCAACAATAATGTTGATGAATCCATAAGAGTTTATATATATATATATAATTTATAAGACAATATATATATATATATAATATATATTATACAAATCCGTACCCTCAAGTATCATTTCTCAAAATCATCAAGACATAACGATGTGGATCAGACAAAGTTATAGGGAGATTATTATAAGCCTCATGACATTGAACGTTACCATATAATAAAAATGCCCACTGTACACCCTCGCTATGAGTGCATATTACTTTTATATAACCCTCCGAATTTCATACATATAAAGAACACGCAAAATGGAGTTAAAATGAGCAAGTTATGAATTTTTAAAAGATTTAAATACACTATTATTAATTTCTGCATTTTATAAAATAACTCAAAGCTGTTTAGGATTAGTAAAATTGGTTTTACGAGTGTATCGAGTCCGTTTGAGCTATAAAAACATTAAAAAATAATGTAGTGCTATTAATATAATATTTATACATGTTTTCGACTTTATAAATATTATTTTATAAAACAATTAACCTATTTATATAATATCATTATATAAACAATGAAAATATTAAATCATGTATTATTAACATATAATAAATTATGGGACATGGATAATATTTTACGGATACATATACTTGGACATTTAATTAACAAGCGTGACTTAATTATTGTTTCAACTATTACAAATCAAACCAAAACATACATAGGCTGGTGATATAACTAAAATAACCTATGAATGTCATGATTTTATATTAAGTACATCGTACTTATACGACCTATAATTAATTAGGTTTCATTTCGGATCGTTTGTGACGATTACTTTGCTGATTTTGCGATAATCACTACTTTCACTAGAAGTGAGTTTATAGCCCCGCTTTCACTTGTTTTACAATTACTTTAAAAATCTCGAGGGAGAATACATGCGCTTTATAACTTGTTTACTTACTCGTTTACATACTCATTTACAAACTCTTTTACATATTCACATACTTGCTTACATACTCATTCTCATACTCAATTACAAACTAATTACATGATTAATTTCAAACTCGTTTACCTACTCGATTACATACTTGATTTCGCAACTCGTTTACATACTCGTTTACATGCTCCTTTACAAACTTGTTAAATGCTCGGGTGTTCTAGGTAGGGCATCTTTATGAGTACATGTCTATTAAATAAATGCTCGGGTGTTCCAGGTAGGGCATCTGTATGAGTACATATCCATTAAATAAATGCTCGGGTGTTCTAGGTAGGGCATCTGCATGAGTACATGTCTATTAAATAAATGCTCGGGTGTTCCAGGTAGGGTATCTATAAAGAACATATCCATTAAATAAATGCTCGGGTGTTCTAGGTAGGGTATCTGTACGAGTACATGTCCATTAAATAAATGCTCAGGTGTTCTTGGTAAGGCATCTGTATGAGTACATATCCATTGTAGGGCATCTGTATGAGTACATATCCACTAAATCAATGCCCGGGTGTTCTAGGTAGGGCATCTGTATAAGCACATGTCTATTATTTCTGTTAGAGAATTGGTTTTATGAACTTAGTGTAATCGTAATCACTCTTTTGGATATTGCATACTAGGCAATACACACTTTACAAATCTTTGATTTCTAACATGCATACTTACATTTTTGTGACCATTATAAGGGTTGAAGTGGTCATACACACTTTACAAATATTTGATTTCCAACATGTATACTTACATTTTTGTGACTATTATAAGGGTTGAAATAGTCATACACACATTACAAATCTTTGATTTCCAACATTCATACTTACCATTTTGTGACTATTATAAGGATTGAAATGGTCGTACACACTTTATAAACCTTTGATATCAACATTTATACTTACACAAAAACCTATGAACTCACCAACTTTATGTTGACACTTTTAAGCATGTTTTTTTCAGGTGAATTAGATGCTTGGCTTACTTGATGTGCGTTAGAGTCCAAACATTTCAAGATTTCTTTTTAAACGACTCATTTAGAGGTCGTTCTCTCATGTCTTGTGCAATGGTATTATGAAGTAACGCTCCCGGACATAATTCCGTTGCGACCCAATTTGGGGGTGTTACAGATTGGTATTCAGAGCCAAGGTTATAGAGAACTAGGTTGCATATTTTACCTAGACTATAACCGTTTTCACAAACATTGCATCACATCAAACTTTTTCATATGCATACACACTACTTGCTTACTTGCTTACATGACATACATATATGCATATATGCTTGCATTCCCTTATGTATATTTTACATTTATTTATATAAGAGTTATTTATATAAATACTAGAACATTTCTTAAGGCAAGGTAATACTATAAGCTCGTATGTCCTAAACATTATCCAAACATTAATTTATCTTATATGATATTTTACCATCATTTATTCATTCCATGATACATTCCATTTCTCTATGTTACGTCTTCATCCTTGCCATGAGTGCATATTCATTTACCATACATCATCTTACATCACGTTTACCTTCTATACTGCACGCATCCTGCATGGTTTCATATAAAGGCGATTTATATAAACTTTTACTTGTGCAGGTTATGGATGCGCCTACTATTCCTGTCTCTGCTGAGGAGAATCTTAGGGATCCGATCGAGATTAGGGTGGATGTTGTTCACCCTGCGCCCGTCGCTACAGTTGCTTTTCCTGTAGCGACCGTTGTAAGGACTCTAGCCCGACACGGGGAGGTTATACGTGGTCTTCAGGATCGATTGCTAGAGATGCCCATACAGAGGTGGGAGGAGATCGAGGAGGAGCTGATGGCTCTGAGAGAGAGAAAATAGGGCTGAGACAGAGGGGGTCACTTTGCGCTCTAGAGTTAGATCATTGGAGGTTGTTGAAACATGGCTTCATGGCATAGTGAAGGACGAGAAAGAGGCTCTTGAAAGGATTAAGCGCCAGTTGGGTTATCACACCCCCAAACGGGGCCTGGACGGAATACGTGTCCGAAGGCGTGACGTCATCGCATACATCGCACAAGATCAAGAGAACGACCACTATATGGACGTTTGATAAAACATAACTCGTTGCTTTGGATAAATCAAAATAAGTCTTACAATATTCTTGACATAAATGAAATAGTTTTAGCGAAAGCTTGAGTAAAATGCAGCGGAATCATAACATGTTTTTAAGACAACGAGTATTTAAGTTTAATGATAAACATTCTTGAAAGACATCCAACAATGCACGCAACATCAAATAGCACTTCAAGAACAATCCAGCTAAGCACCTGAGAAAACATGCTTAAAACAATCAACATAAAGTTGGTGAATTCATAGGATTGAATTGATGTAAGGTTGGACCACAAGATTTTAAAAGTGATGTGACTATTATAATAGATACAATATCACATGAAAAGTATTTACGTTACGCTAAGCTCATGACACCGATGCTAAATTAAGAGATTTATATAATATGCAAAGTGATGATACTGCCCTATAGATGTCTGACCAAGACACCCCAAAGAGTTTCCGACATGATATATATCCGTTCGTTCATCGACACATAACCAAGTAAGTGCTTGCTTACTTGGATAGGGATAATTAGTCCCAAATAGATCTATCTATAACATTCACGCTCACTTAACCAATCAGTCGGTTAAGAAATTAACGGTTCATGATAGTTCGGGCATTAGTGGTCTATTCGCTACTTAGGCAATACGTAAACAGGAAATGATAACTGAAAACACTATTTTGTAGAGCAGATATATATAGAGAGATGATGAGTGTATGCCAATGTTTCTCACCCAAATAGTAAAGTTTGAATATCAAAAAAACATGGTGCTATGATATAACCTTAAGCGATGAGCGATATGATATTCACGTAAGAGAAAGATTGCTACACAATCCCTAGCCGTCACCTAAAAGAATGACGCGTTTAGGAATATGAATGATTATTACGTAAACCAAAAAGCGAAACGCTTTTCAACGAAAAGGCCATCCATATGTATTTGTGTCTTAGTTTGTTTAAGGAAATTGATCGAGTGTGAAAGTACAAGTTACATTAAATCCACGACATTTTTCAAAAGTTATATTTTTTAGGAAGTTTCTATTTTAATTGGTATGTTAAGTATTTTTCGGACGTTATTTAACGTCCCCTATATTGGTTAAATCCATATTCCGAAAATGCTTTATCATACATAAACGACTTTTACATCCGTCTCGACGACTTATCTTAAAAGTTACTATTTTTAGAAGTCTTACGCTTTTATAACATTCGACATTCCATAATTACCTTTATGACGTTTCTAATGTTTCCAATCAACACGCTAATGTTTCTATATGTTTTGCCAATGTTTTAAAACCTCATAAATGTTCGAAAGTGTCCAAAAACCTCATTTATAATTCCAAACAGCAAACTTGTTATAGTGTTTTGCCAAAAAATGTTTCAAACTTCATTTGGTCATAACATGTTCGTTTTAAGTCCATTTTTGACGATCCGTATACCGAAACGAGCGGGGAATCATATACTATCATAATCTTACATTTCTAACTCCTTAAAACATTTTTAAACATCCTTTAGCCTAGGTTAAAGATTTAGACAGCAAGCTTTATTAGCCAAAACACAACCAAAAATCACCCAAACTTCGCATTAGTGCCTATTCTAGCCCTAATCTCTATCCACCAATATTTCGCCATCAAAACCACAATCAATACTAACCTAATCCTATCATTTCTATTGTTGCAACACTCATGATCACTCATACTCACAACCAAAACCTTTTGTAAATCAAAGAACCATAAAACAATACTAGTTTATGTTTTAACTTGTTTATTTTCAAAAACTACAAACACATAAGCCTTGAAACTTGAGAATGATTCAAAAACCATAAAGAAATTACAAGAGATGAAATAGAACACATACAAGAAGAAGATAAGTCATGTAACATACAAGATCTAACCAAAACCTTAGATCTATCAAAACCCTAAGATGATCTTGTAAAACCCACTTGATGAACCAAAACCCTAACTTATGAAATCTTAAATAACCCTTGAAATCAGAGAAAACCTTCTTGGGAACACCTTAGATATGAATGAAAATGATATTGGAATAGTTATATCTTGCTAGAAATCAAAGATATGAATGTATTTGTGTGTGTGTGTGTTGTTTTCCGTGAGAAAGAAGAAGAGAAGAGGGAGATAAAATCTTTTTGGTGGCTTGCAAATGAAAAGTGAAACCCTAAGTTGTTATCAATTGGTATTTATAGGAAATGACTAGGTTAAGGGGTCTCTTGGCTTATCAATAGAAGGGAACCAAATGGCTAAGTGACCGACACACACCAAGGGTGTGTGTTGTGTGGGTTCGGACGCAAAGAGTCAGGGGGTTCATGGTTTGATCACTAGCTTTTCTAAATAATTCAAGATTCCTTCCTTAATACATAGTGGAGTTGTGGTCCTCACCATGCAAGGTGACAAAGGATATGTAAGGAGGTGTTGGGTGCATGGAAGGGTGAAGACAATAGTGTTACTATATCACACATGCATGTTTAAGTTCAAAATAAAGTAGAAAGATTCCACAAGAATTAATTTAGGTTTGTATGTATGCGTGTGAATTGAGTAGGGGGAGGGGTGACCATGAAAATTTTGGCTTCTAAACCCGACATATACGATAACTAGAGTTTAGACGAAAAGATTACGGGTTTCTGGGGTTCCGTTTGATCAAAAACGCGAAAAATATAAATTATACGCGAAAACGTAAAAATCAATACCGGGAGTGCACGTAAACTACATAACACTTTAAAATGATAAGATAATGCATATAACACGTAAACTAATCAAAGTCAAAAGCCAGAACGTGTCCGATGACATTTTCATATTTACGCGAGATAACTTCCCGATTTCACGTTAAATTCAAATGAAGCGGATAAAATTCATAGTAATGATCGAAATGATTTAAAATATTGACCTGGAATTTACAGGGTGTGACATCAGTTTGGTTCAGGAGGAGCTAGAGAGTCTCAGCCGCTCAAGGCTCTCATGATTAGTCATGACGAATTTTACCCATAGAGCTGCTGCCTCATTATTTATGTATTGTCTAGTATTGGAGGATTGTAGTGTTAAGAAAAAATGTAGTATTTTGGAGGGAAAACAATGAACCTAACTATCTATCAAATTATGGGGTTGTGAAAATTTCGTCAATCTTATTTCAACTTTCTATTTATTCATGCAAGCCACTTACTAAAACATTATAACTTTATGAAACATTTCACTATCACATGATAAACCATTTTACTATCATTGACAAACTATTTCACTAAAATTTCTACAATCATTTTATCATCACTTTATGAACTATCCCGTGATTTGATTAACAAAATAATAAACTACATTGCTTACATCAAATAAACTATTATTTTTTTATTTTGGCGAAAATGAGCATCGCATCGTTAGCCCTCAAATATACATAGCCTGATCACCTATGTATAATTCAGGAAGGACCATGTCATGCTGAGAAGTAGTCACCTTAAAAACTTTTGTCAAAATCAATTTTCTACTGATATTCTTAAGAGCAAAACTTTTGTGTGCGTATTCATAAAACGTGTTTGTCACGTGAAACAAAATTAGTAACCATAGCAACTAGGTTTACCTTTACGCCCCCTTACTATATGAAGTCAATATCATCTCACACCAAATCCTAAAAATCTTCATGATATAAGCAAGGAATTAAAAACATTAAGATAATAAAGTTGACTAGCGCATATTAGGGGATTAGGATAAGTATCCACACCTCTTCACCAACTGTTGTTCCCACTCAGTTAGTGAACAATAACTACAAAGTTATCATTAACTAACTCATGGCTAGCAATTAAAGTAAACAATTTGTTTGAAAAGATTTGTGTACGTAAATATAACTAGTAAGTAAAAGACACAAAAATAACTTTTCAACGTTTGACTCTTTTTATTAAGAATTATACCCCATTGTATGCGGAACTACAATGGGGATTGGATGACAATGTGTGTGTGTGATCTCCTCACTAATAACTTTGCATAAACCTAAAGTGTTATGCAAAGCTAACTACTATGCTAACTAACTGAGCTTGCTTAGGGACTTAGTAGATTTGGAGGAGTAGATGTGTGTTTGTGAAAGTTACGACTTTGAATGCACAAAATTGACATCTACTCCGTTACAAGAGTTCTATTTATACTACCTAGGTAGGGTCACACCCACATGGGTGGTAAGCACTAATCCCAATCCTAATACGCTAGTACATTTGTACAGCTTTGTCTCTATTACAATTTTTATTCTAGGTATGGGACAAATGCTCTTTCTAACTTCAGTCCTGACACTGAACTTGTCTTATACCCTCTTTAGGATAAGTTGACTTCAGGAGATAAGAGCTTGGACTTCTGCTTTAAAAATATCCCGCCTATTCTTCAGTCTCTTGTCTTCAGGGTCTTCTAGTTGTTGGAGATCATATGGGGCTCAGTAAGTCTATTGCCACAACTCACTGAACCCATCACCTTCTTCTTTGTCCCAGGCTTCATTCACCGAGTACCGCCTTACTGAATGCTAGAGTCTTTCTTGTAGACTCAGGCTGAGCATCTTGAAGGTAACTCACTGAGCGACTATTCACTCAGTGACCTTGAATTGTTAAAGGATAATTACACTTAGGTTATTTTGTATTCAAATCCTAAATGAGGAATTAGTGGGCAATGAAATTGGCCCAATCAATTTTCTATTGATATTCTTAAGAGCAAAACTTGTGTGCGTATTCATAAAATGTGTTTGTCATGAGAAACAACATTCGTAACCATAACAACTAGGTTGACATTTACGCCACCTTACTATATGAAGTCAACATCATCTCATATTAAATCCTAAAAATCTTCATGATATAAGCAAGGATTTAAAAACATTAAGATAACAAAGTTGACTAGCGCATATTAGGGGATTAGGATAAGTATCCACACCTCTTCACCAACACAACTCCGGAAGGCAACTCAACCTAAATTTCGAGACAAAATATTTTTAACACGGGAAGACTGTAACAATTTGCATTTTTACGTCAATAAATATTCAACTATTTATTTTAAACTTTTGCGCGTTTACTTTTAATTTCAACCGTTTAGTTAAATCGCGTAAACTAAAAATCAATAATCAATGTAAACCGACATCAAACAAATAAAAGTTTACGTCAAACAAGTGCTATATTATTTTTATGAAAATAATAATTAACTTTTCATATTTTAATTTTATCGGTTACGTAAAACGTTTACGTTTCACAATAAAATACATTTAAGCATACACGGAAGCACCAATACCTATCTATACTTCAACAAATACCCACTTTTATACCCAATACCTAAAAATTAAATCATTTCCTACCTTATAAACCACCTAGGCTGGATATACAAGAGGTAAAACACGAGTAATACACCAATTTCCACTAAGGTCATTTCTAATTAACTCATACCTTACCTTTTAACTACCTAGTACCTTAAAATCCAATTCTCCATAAATTGGCTAATCACCTTGTCCTTCCCCCTCTTTTGATCATCCCCCTCCTAGGGAAGAGGAGAGGTCTTACAACCTTGTACCATTACCACTTCCTAATCCATGGTTTGTTAAGGTAGTTTTGCATAATACTTTTGACTATAAATAGAAGGTCCTAAGAAGACTTAAACACACATTCCTTTTTGCAAGTAAACTCTTAAATTTTCTCTCTTGTTTTCCTAGCTAACCCACGGCTCAAAAAGTGTGATTAGGGTTTCCATAGTTTTGATTTTAGCAAGGTTATAAGCATACAAGTATTCTTAGATATAATATACAAGGTGTATTAAGGTGGTTCGGAAGCTTGGGTATTAATTTAAACAAGGGTTTATTCAAGAAGAAGTTAGGGTTTTCTAAAGGAAATTAGGGTTTTCTTGATAAGTATTTAGGGTTAAATACTTGGGTTTAATTTGTGAATCATCTCCATCCATTCTCACAAGGTCTAACATAAACCCTAATCTTTTCTAATTATTTATTTTCATATTTATATATTTGTTATATTGTTAATCACCATCTAAGATTTATTTTATAAGTTTATAAAATAAAACAACCATGTACATGATTCGAATATACATTTTCATGTGATGAAATAATACTTAAAATGTGTTAGAATGCAAGAACATATCTTCTACAAGTGTTGGATAATTTATATAAATTATCTTGGTGAATTAATTATTAAAAGTTTATTTATAAAGTTTATACATAAATAAATATGAGGACATTTTATTTGGACTTTTGGATAAATTTGAGGACTTAATGTATGTGAAAGATGTGTTATTAATTAAATTAGAAGACTTGTAATAATTTAATTATGTCAAAACTTTATAAAATAAATTATATAAAACTTTAATTCCAACAGTTTTTTAATCTGTGTAAATACGAATTTTTATAAAATACTTACATCAAATAATTAAGTAGTACATCTCATGAGGATTCCGTGCATATAAGGAACTCGAAAAACGGAGCTATAACAAAGGAGTTATGAATTTTACGAGATTATGATAATTAAATATATAAAAGTGTTTTTATAAAAGTTATTTTATAAAAATTATTACTGTTTAGAATCTGATAAAAATATATAAATATTTTATTATGTTAGATCATCTCAATAGGAAACCGTAAATATAAAGAACTTGAAAAACGAAGTTATAATGAGGAGATACGATTTTGTGTGGCGTTTTCATCATTTTTGGGTTTGGTTTTTGTTGCTCGGTTTAGTTTTCGTCGGGGGGATGGACCGGGGGTGCGGTGGGTTGGGGGGGTGGGGTGTAGGAGGGAAGATGCGGGGGGGGAAGGGCGGGGGATGCGGTTGGTCTGGTGGGGGTTTGGGGGTCCCCGGTGGGGTGGGTCGTATGGGGGGAGGGCGACCCCCCCCACAAGGAACCGGAGGGGGTGGTTCGGAAGGACAGCGTTGCAACGGCGGTAAGCGGAACGGTTTTGCCAGAAGCGGGTTAGGTAATAGGTTTGCGTAGGTAAGGGATTGGTGGGGCTGGTAAGGAGAGGATCGCCCCGTTGGTGAGGGGGAGGGGAGGACTCGGGGGATGGGTTGGGCCTTGTGGGGTTTATTGTTGTGCAGGGGGGGGGTTGGTGTGTGTGAGGGCGCCGCAATAGGAGGGGGCCCACCGCGAGCAGCCCAATCGACGCGGGCCGTAGCCCCGGTGCGGGTCGTTTGGTGAATGTGCCACCCAGGGGCGGTTTGCGGGGGGGTGGTTGTCTTGCGGCTGTCCGGGGGAGTGAGGTGACAGGGGTGATGTGTAGGGGTGTGCTGGGCGGCCCAGATAAACGGGGCGGGGGGGTGCGGCCGCCCAGTCATGCGGGGGAGTGCGGTGCGTGGGGTGTTGGGTTTGGTGGTTGTATTGTAGGTGGGTTTCTTATTTGTGCCGGGGTTTTTGCCTCGGCCCCCCCTTGTTAGGCCAGCGGAGGTTGGGTGGGTTGCTGGGTCTCTTGCTATTTTTGATTGTGGTCGGGGGTTGGGTTGGGGGGGGTTGGTGGCGGAGCACATGTGTTTGTGTGCGAGAAATGTATGAGCTTTCGGGTATTACTTGAGATAAGGGTGTAGATGGGTGATTTTTTTTTATTTCTTATTTTTTCTTTGGCTCAATTTTATTTTTGTCTTGTGGGGCTAGGGTTGGGAATGAATTCCTTTGTATTGTGTAATTACTTGTATTGGTTTAGTGGATAGGTGTGGTTGGGGTGGTGAGAGGCCAGGGGCCATCCGTATGGTGTCTTCTGCGTCTCGGGGGGGTCGGGGGTGGTTGTGGGGGTTCTTTTTGGAGGTGGGGGGTTTTTAGATAGCTGGGGCGGAATTCCGTACCCAAGGGGTGGACTCATGACGGGTGAGGAGTGGGAGAGCAGCTGTGGGTGTGTCAGGTGGTTTGGCTGACGGGGCGCCTTAAGGGAGTGAGGAGGGTGGTTCTGGTCTTTCTGGGGGGGGTGGGCTGGCGGGTACTGTGCCCGCGGGAGGGGGATGGGTGTTGGGGGTTTAGGGTGTATTACAGAT
Source organism: Tanacetum coccineum (assembly GCA_026074375.1). Classification (NCBI taxonomy): domain Eukaryota; kingdom Viridiplantae; phylum Streptophyta; class Magnoliopsida; order Asterales; family Asteraceae; genus Tanacetum; species Tanacetum coccineum. The sequence goes on along the minus strand of BQNB010032434.1, from coordinate 21,174 downwards.
GGCGGTGGGTGGGCGTGGGGGGGCGGTGGTGGGCGCGAGGGGGGGTGCGTTGGGTGCAGTTGTGTTGTCTGGAGACCCCAGGGGTGGGTGATTGCAGCATGAGAGGGTTGTGGACACATCCAGAGCGGTGTGCGGGTTTGGCGGTTGTGTCGGCTTGCGGGGCGGGCTCCCCTGGGGGGGTGGTCGTGGGGGGGACGCGCTGCCGGGTGTGGGGGGGGCAGCGTGGGACGGGGGGTTGCGAGGGGGGGGTTGGGTCGGGCGGGTGACAGGACCTCTGTACCGGGGGTGGAGGTTGGGGGCGGGGAGGCGTGTGGTGGGGTGGCACCTCCACATTCATGGGGCGTCTGCGCGTTGGGGGCCGTCTTTGGTGTTGTTGTGTAGGGGTAGGTGGTCTGTGGTGGCGTTTGGTTGGGATTTTCGGGTTGGTCCCCGGGGTGAGGGGTTGGTATGGTTGGGTGGGGTGTTTTTTTCTTTGGTGTGTTGGTTTAGTTTGTAGGCGCGATTGGTATTATCGGGGGGGGGGGGGTTGGGGGGGGGGGGGGGGGGGGGGCGCGAGGGGAGGGGTGGGGTAGGGGGGGGGGGGTGGGGGGTGGAGAGGGGGGTGGGAGTGCGGGGGGGGCTTGAGGGTTATGGGGGGGGTTGAGGGGGGGGGCTGGTTGGGGGGGGTTTGTGGGTCGTGTGGGTGTTTGGGGGGAGGGGGGGGGGGTGTGGGCGGGGGCGTGGGGCGGTTGGGATGGGGGTTTTCGGGCGGGGCGGGGGTATTGTGGTAGGGGGTTGTTATGTGTGACTGTTGTAGGTTGGTATGTTTTATGCTAGTTGTTAGATCGCTAGAGTCTGTACGCATTAGCTACATGCGGGATTTGAGGATTTTGTGTGGGGAGGATTCCGGTTTTTTTTGGGGGGGGTATTTGGTTGTTGTTTTTTTTGGTTTTTTTTTTTTGTTTGCAGTAATAAAGGATAACTCGAATCTTAAAATTATTGATTTTATACAAATAATATAAATTTATTTATATTTTTTAAATAAATTATTATATATATAGAATTTTATAAATAAATAATAAATAATTAATATATATTTTTTTTTTTATAATTAAATTTAAATATTTTATTTTAATTATTATTATTATTAATATATTATTATTTTATTTATTTTAATATATACGGGTGTGACTCGTGGTGTTGCAGGTGTGGGATAGGGGCGGTGGTGTGAGGCGGGGCGGGTGAGGTTTGTGGGAGGGTATGAAGGGGGGTGGTTGTGGGGAGGGTTTAGTGTGTAGTGGGGGGTGGTCTTGCGATTGGTCGGTGTATGTCGGGGGGTGTGGGGGTAGTTGCGGTGTGTGCAGGTGATGTGGGTGGTTGCGCGTTCATGAGGGTGGTATGGGGAGGTGTGACGTGTTGGTGTAGGTTGTGTTGGATGATGTGGGATTTTTACGTCTGGTCTGTGTGTGGTGGCTGGTGGGTGTCTGTCGGTGGCTGGGGCTGGGTGGTTGTGTTAGGGATGGAGTTGGAGGTTTAGTTATAGTTAGTTTAGTTTAGTTCAAGTTCAGAGGTAAGGAGGAGTTAGTAGTTTAACGGGAGAGGTTATTGGGAGAGAACTGTTTACAGTAGGAGTAGGAGTTTAGTTAGTTAAAGTAGTCGTAGTAGTTTAGTTGTAGAGTTCTAAGAGTTTCCCATTGGAATCGTCTGAAGTTAGTTAGTTAGTTATTATAAATGAATATTTTTTTACGAGGGGATTCCACTGGATAATTAAAATATTTATAAAAGTGTTTTTATAAATTTTTAATCAAAATTTTTTTCATTTAAAAAACTATTACTTGTTTTGAATCTGATAATTATTTTTAAAATATATTAAATATTTTGGTTTGTTAGATCATCTTATCTCAACAGGAAACCATGCATTATAAAAAAAATACTTGAAAAAAAGAAAAGAGTTTTTTTTGTTAGGTAGGAGTTTAGACGAATAGATACGATTTTTGCAAAGATTAAATTTATAAAAATAGTTTTATTCAATTAACAGTTTGGTTTAATTTACTATTTCGACAAAGATTTTTATATAAAATCTTGTTTTGTGGAGTATTTTTATTCTTGATAGATTATTTGTAATTGGATTTCGTACATTTAAAAATAAAGACATGTGTAAAATAGAGCTAAAACGAGCAAGTTATGAGTTTTTAAAGATTTGAATGCACTATTTTTATTTTTTGCATTTACATAAAATTACCAAAGCTGTTAGAAATATAAAAAGGGGTTTACGAGTGTTTTCGGGTCCATTTGGGCTATACAAACCTTGAGTAATCTTGTGGTATTATTTATATAATATTTATATATGTTTTTAACTTTATAAATATTATTTTATAAAACAATTAAACTAATTATATAATACCATTATATAAACATAAAAATATTAAATCAAGTATTATTAACAAATAATCAATTGTTGAACCAAAATAATATTTTTCTTTACGGATACAAATACTTAAACATTTATTCAACAAGTATGATTTAAATATTGTTTCGACTTTATGATTTAAACAAAGACTTTTAAGTGGTGATATAACTCTATAATTTATATGTTGTATTTATTTAAATACATTATTCTTATATGACCTATAATTAATTAGTTTGCATTCCGGATTGTTTGTGACGATTACTTTGTTAATTTTACGATAATCACTACATTCACTTGAGGTGAGTTTATAGCCCCACTTTCACTTGTTTTACAATTACTTTACAAATCTCGAGGGATAATACATGCTCATTACAACTTGTTTACTTACTCGTTTACATATTCATTTACAAACTCTTTTACATACTCTTTCACATACTTGCTTACATACTCATTCTCATACTCAATTACAAACTCATTACATGATTAATTTCAAACTCATTTACATACTCGATTACATACTTGATTTCGCAACTCGTTTACATACTCGCTTACATGCTCCTTTACAAACTTGTTAAATGCTCGGGTGTTCTAGGTAGGGCATCTGTATGAGTACATGTCCATTAAATAAATGCTCGGGCATTCTAGGTAGAGCATATGTATGAGTACATATCCATTAAATAAATGCTCGGGAGTTCCAGGTAGGGCATCTGTATGAGTACATGTCCATTAAATAAATGCTCGGGTGTTCCAGGTAGGGTATCTGTATGAGTACATATCCATTAAATAAATGCTAGGGTGTTCCAGGTAGGGCATCTGTTTGAGTACATGTCCATTAAATAAATGCTTAGGTGTTCCAGGTAGGGCATCTGTATGAGTACATATCCATTAAATAAATGCTTGGGTGTTTAAGGTAGGGCATCTGTATGAGTATATGTCCACTAAATCAATGCTCGGGTGTTCCAAGTAGGGAATCTGTATGAGCACATTTCTGTTATTTCTGTTAGAGCATCGGTTTTATGAACTTAGTGTAATCGTAATCACTCTTTTGGATATTGCATACTAGGCAATACACACTTTATAAATCTTTGATTTCCAACATGCATACTTATATTTTTGTGACTATTATAAAGGTTGAAATGGTCATACACACTTTACAAATTTTTGATTTCCAACGTGCATACTTACATTTTTATGACTATTATAAGGGTTGAAATTGTCATGCACACTTTACAAATCTTTGATTTACAACATTCATACTTACATTTTTGTGACTATTATAAGGATTGAAATGGTCGTACACACTTTATAAACCTTTGATATCAACATTTATACTTACACAAAAACCTATGAACTCACCAACTTTATGTTGACACTTTTAAGCATGTTTTTCTCAGGTGAATTAGATGCTTAGCTTACTTGATGTGCATTAGAGTCCAAACATTTCAAGATTTCTTTTCAAACGATTCATTTAGAGGTCGTTCTCTCATGTCTTGTGCAATGGTATTATGAAGTAACGCTCCCAGACATAATTCCACTACGACCTAATTTAGGGATGTTACAGATTGGTATTCAAAGCCAAGGTTATAGAGAACTAGGTTGCATATTTTACCTAGACTATAACCGTTTTCACAAACATTGCATCACATTTAACTTTTTCATGTGCATACACACTACTTGCTTACTTGCTTACATGACATACATATATGCATATATGATTGCATTCCCTTACGTATATTTTACATTTATTTATATAAGAGTTATTTATATAAATACTAGAACATTTCTTAAGGCAAGGTAATACTATAAGCTCGTATGTGCTAAACATTATCCAAATATTAATTTATCTTATATGATATTTTACCATCATTTATTCATACCATGATACATTCCATTTCGCCATGTTACGTCTTCATCCCTGCCATGAGTGCATATTCATTTACCATACATCATCTTGCATCACGTTTACCTTCCATACTGCACGCATCCTGCATGAATTCATATAAAGGCGATTTATATAAACTTTTGCTTGTGTAGGTTATGGATGCGCCAACTATTCCTGTCTCTGCTGAGTAGAATCTTGGGGATCCGATCGAGATCAGGGTGGATGTTGTTCACCCTGCCCTTGTCGCTGCAGTTACTTTTCCTACAATGACCGTTGTGAGAACACTAGCCTGACACGGGGAGGTGATACGTGGTATTCAAGATCGATTGCTAGAGATGCCCACACAGAGGTGAGAGGAGATTGAAGAGGAGCTGATAGCTCTGAGAGAGAGAGAGAGAGAGCTAATAGGGCTGAGACAGAGGGGGTCACTTTGCTTGCTAGAGTTAGATCATTGGAGGTTGTTGAGACATGGCTTCATGGCATAGTGAAGGACGAGAGAGAGGCCCGTAAAAGGATTGAGCGCTAGTTGGGTTTGGTTCAGGAGGAGCTAGAGAGTCTCAGGCGCTCAAGGCTCCCATGATCAGTCATCATGGATTTTACCCATAGAGCTACTGCCTCATTATTTATGTATTGTATAGTATTGGAGGATTTAAGTATTAAGAAACCATGTAGTATTTTGGAGGGAAAACAATGTACCCAATTATCTATCTTGTGAAAATTTCGTCAATCTTATTTCAACTTTATATTTATTCATGCAAGCCACTTACTAAAATATTATAACTTTATGAAACATTTCACTATCACATGATAAACCATTTTACTATCATTGAAAACTATTTCACTAACATTTCTACAATCATTTTATCATCACTTTATGAACTATCCTGTTATTTGATTCACAAAATTATAGACTACATTGCTTTCATCACATAAACTATTTTTTATTTTGGAAAAAATGAGCATCGCATCGTTAGCCCTCAAATATACATAGCCTGATCACCTATGTATAATTCAGGAAGGACCATGCCATGCTGAGAAGTAGTCACCTTAAAAACTTTTGTCAAAATCAATTTTCTACTGATATTCTTAAGAGCAAAACTTTTGTGTGCGTATTCATAAAACGTGTTTGTCACGTGAAACAAAATTAGTAACCATAGCAACTAGGTTTACCTTTACGCCCCCTTACTATATGAAGTCGATATCATCTCATACGAAATCCTAAATTCTTCACGATATAAGCAAGGAATTAAAAACATTAAGATAATAAAGTTGACTAGCGCATATTAGGGGATTAGGATAAGTATCCACACCTCTTCACCAACTGTTGTTCCCACTCTGTTAGTGAACAATAACTACAAAGTTATCATTAACTAACTCATGGCTAGCAAGTAAAGTAAACAATTTGTTTGAAAAGATTTGTGTACGTAAATATAACTAATAAGTAAAAGACATAAAAATAACTTTTCAACGTTTGACTCTTTTTATTAAGAATTATACCCCATTATATGCGGAACTACAATGGGGATTAGATGACAATGTGTGTGTGTGATATCCTCACTAATAACTTTGCATAAACCTAAAGTGTTATGCAAAGCTAACTACTATGCTAACTAACTGAGCTTGCTCAGGGACTTAGTAGATTTGTAGGAGTAGATGTGTGTTTGTGAAAGTTATGACTTTGAATGCACAAAATTGACATCTACTCCGTTACAAGAGTTATATTTATACTACCTAGGTAGGGTCACACCCACATGGGTGGTAAGCACTAATCCCAATCCTAATACGCTAGTACATTTGTACAACTTTGTCTCTATTATAATTTTTATTCTAGGTATGGGACAAATGCTCTTTCTAACTTCAGTCCTGACACTGAACTTGTCTTATACCCTCTTTAGGATAAGTTGACTTCAGGAGATAAGAGCTTGGACTTCTGCTTTAAAAATATCCCGCCTATTCTTTAGTCTCTTGTCTTCAGGGTCTTCTAGTTGTTGGAGATAGTTTATGGGCTCAGTAAGGTCTATTGCCTCACTCACTGAGCCTCATCACCTTTTCTTTGGCTCAGCTTCATTAACTGAGAAGGTTCTTAAAAAAAACGCATTTACTGAATGCTAGAGTCTTTCTTGTAGACTCAGGCTGAGCATCTTGAAGGTAACTCACTAAGCGACTATTCACTCAGTGACCTTGAATTGTTAAAGGATAATTACACTTAGGTTATTTTGTATTCAAATCCTAAATGAGGAATTAGTGGGCAATAAAATTGGCCCAATAATCTCCTCCTATTTGTATATAAATATATCCTAAGTGTTTATCAGTGTGAGTGAGTAAATACAGCTTCTTCTCACACTGATTTAAAGAAAGCCGTTTAAGGATACCGAGTTTAACCAAAAGATACTTCATTAAAGGATTACAAGGCCCTATTATCTATTACAAAAGATAACAAAAATTACATCATTAGTACTCAGTTCATCTCATATCCAAGGGCCTCCAACTTGACTTTCTTTGACTTGAGCTTCTCTTGATCATGATGTTTAGCAATGAGTTTCTTCAGTTTCATGCTGAACCTTGCATTTTTAGGTGACTGAACCATAGAGGCAACTACAAGATATGACACGAGAGCGTCCATCCTAACTTTATCAATGTCACTCCATCTTTGAAATGCTTGGTCACCGAATTCATCAGTGAAGAAGATCCTATGCTAAGGCTCTTCGATGGCCATGTTGTTGATAAACGGAACATTTTCAAGGAGGGCTCGATTGCATTCCAATCCAAGAATTTTTATTTCAGGCTCAAGTTCCATGTTTTTCCTCTTCTTTCTTGAGGATTTAGATGAGGCTTGTTCAGGAGCAGGAGCAGGAGCAGGAAGTGCTGACTTGATTCCAAGTTCCTCAGGGATTTTTCTTATCCTTTCATACCTTTGGCTTAGTTAATTATTCAAGTCTTGTACAACTGCATTTTTATTTTTAGGAATGATTTCCCTCGGTTCATCTAATTCAGAGATACCAAACTCACCAAAGGCAAAAGGTTTATGGACATCAAAGTTTCTACCATCAGTACCTCTGAAGAATGTTATGACAACTGGCTTAGTTTTTGGATGAATTTTGATATCAATGATAGTCTCAGGTTTTAGTCTGCTGTTGATGGTCCACATGTAGTTATCAAACTTGTGCTTCCTGAGTTTAATAGATTTTCTAACCTTCTCAGTATGTTGTCTCTTGAGGACCTCATGCTCAGCATCCTGGGCTTTCTTAAATTTCTCACCAGCCTTAGTGGTAATTGCCTCTTTTGAATGAATCCTAAGCTTCTTGGCTTATTCCCGAACTACCTTAATCACCTCAGGATTGCTTATTGTAAATAGTTTAGATTCTTCCTCAGCTTGCTTGATTTTCTCTTCCTTATCCATGTGTTCATGAAGTTGTTCAATAGTGAAATAGTACACCTCTCCATTTATTATATAAGGAATAAGAGCATCAGGATCAGGATGAATAATAGATGAGGCTTTAACCAGCTTTCTTTGATCCTCAACTTACTCATCAATGGCAATGCCTTTGCCTTTTCTTTGTGGGATAATTGGTTCAGGATTGGTGATGGTGATTGCTTGTGCTTAAGTGATTGAGGGTTGAGGTTTGGATGAACCAATGAGCTCAATGTTGGCATCAGTTGATTGCTTAGGTTCCTCAGACTTTTCTTGCCTATTTGCATCAGTCTCCCTCTCAGTGTAAGATAGAGGATCTTCAGTGGCAGTGTTGGTATCATTCTCCCCCTCAACATTTGCTGGAATGTGAGTGAGAGCAAGTGTTAGAGTGACACAGCTTGAGGATTAGCCTTTAAAGACTTCATACATCTCAGTCATCATAGTCTTAATAGAGTGTGTGGCTTCTTTAAGAGAGGACATGCTGGATTGGATGTAGTTTTGAGCTCGTTCAAGACCTAAAAGTCTAGAGCCAAGATTCGATGCCATGTTGGTAGAAGATTTGGCCTAAGCAGCTAGCTCTTCATCCTGTTTGAGAGGATGAGCCTGAAGAGCAGTCACAAAAGATTGAAGATAAAAAAAGTTAAAGCCTTTTACTAAGGATAAGACTTTAGTTATATTTGTAGAGATCTTGGTGAATGACTCAGTGGCTTCACTAATTTTTATGTTGATGACAGGGTCATCCTTGATAGCATTTTGATTTCTTTGAGAAGCTCAGTGATGATATTAAAGCCTTTGTATAGATCACTGATAGTATTGCTGCTTTTGTCAAGAGAACTCATGGAGGCTTCTACTAACTTGTCAGTCTGATCTCTATGATCAATGTTTTCATTATAGTATTCATCAATGGATGCTTTGAGGTCAACATAATTAACCGTGACCTCTTCATGATTTTCCCAGTTATCCTCGGTGAGCCTGGCAAACAGTGCATTTGACACCTTCCTAAGATACTTAACCAATTGGCGTTCAGTGAGTGGAAGAGTGTTGTCATATTTCTTAAGAATGTGATCACAAGAGGAGTCAGTGTCTGAAGCTTCAATGGATGGAGCATGAGATGATTGAGGCTTGTCTGCCTGAGGTGGAGGAGACTGATGGTGTGTTTCAGCAATGCTAGCAGCCTGAGGTTCTTTATCCATTTCTTCACCAGCTCCTAAGATATCCTCCTTACTTTCTTGAGCTTCATCATCAGATAAGAGAAAGTCTCGAACATTTTCATATGTAGATAGGACCAGAGGTTGGGTATCCAGCTCCCCTTTATGTGAAGGCTTGCCTTTATTTTTGGTCAGGGACTAGTACCTCAATCTAGTGGACTGGGTTTTATCCACCTAGTACTTAGCACCAGTCCCTGAAAGATCAGCAATAGTGGGGTGTATTGGTTCCATATCAGCGAGTGGTATGTTTCCCCCTGAGTCTTTATCCCTAAGTGACCCTTTAGGACACGACGTGGTTTTAGCTGTGCCTTCATCAGAAGTCGTGGAAGTTAAGTCCATGTAAAGGGGTTGAATGTTTCCCTCTGAGTCTTTGGGATGAGTAGTAGTACTCTCAGGCAAAGGTTGTGATTTACGAGTGCCCTTATCGAGTGTGGAAGGCAATCCCATACTAGCGAGTTGTATGTTTCTCTCTAGATCTTGGGGAACAGGTACGGTGCCTAAGGAGATTGAGTGGGATTACTCAAAACCCTCTGTTGGCTTGGGTGGTGTTACTTTGGTCTTAGTGGGTGGCTTTTTGGACTTAAGCTTTTGTCTCTTCTTAGAGAGTGCTCCTGAAACCTCAGGGCCCTGTGACTTGGGTAAGGTTGGAGTCACAGTCTGATATTTCCCTTTCTTTGGCTTTGCAGACAAAGGAGGTAGAGACACTGAGTCCCTCTGATTATTTACAGCAATCATATGGACCATTAATTCAATGTCAGTGAATTTGGATGGGTCCTTTGTAAAATTAGAGTTACTCAGGATGCCAGGTAAAAACCCAAAATTTTCATCCTGGGTGTAATCAGAACCCAGTAACACTTGTAAAGCACATGAGATAAATCTAGGGTATGAAGCGTATTTCAGCCTAGACTTATTCAATAACCTGGTTACGAGATCACTGTAAATGATCTCCCATATGTCATCCTCAGTCCCAGTGATGAGACAGTAGGCTAAAAGCTGCTAGATGGAGTTCACTTGTTCAGTGGAGGAGTAGTTCCCGCCGAGAACCTGAATCACAAAAGTGAACAGAATTCTCCAAGCCACAAGAAGGGAGTTTTTCAGGACTGGGTTTTGTCTAGGTAACTCGGATTGATGGCAATTTTGCCCAATGCTTTCTTAACAGCATTAGGTGTAGGATGAGCCACATATTTACCATTATTATAATCAAGGCCAGTTGATGAACAAAAGGTGTTAAAATCAAGGGTCAAAGGTCTTTACCCATTTAAAACTAACTAAAAATTGATTGAGGAATTTCCTGAGTAGGGCGTTGCACATCTCTCAGTTAATAAAAGAGGGTTATAGGCAACACGGTGCTCCAAAACTCCCTAGGAAGTTCTGAAAGACCATTGAGGGACTTTGGTTAAAATCTTTCTTCAAAGACAATTTTAGCAAAAAGTTCAATATGGGGCTTGTAAGCATGCACAATTTGTGGCTAGGTGAAGTTACCCACCCACATTATTGGTCCTTAAAAAGTCACATTGTCCACAGTCATGTTGTTCCATTGAGGAGCATACTTGATTTTTTGTTGTTCTACCATTTTAGATGATTATTTTGTAAAACAAAAAATTTAATGGCAGAATATTACACACCAGATGGTCACGAGTTAATGTCTAACATTGATCGTTGCCGTGAAATGTGTAAAATGTTATCAAAAGGAGCAATACAAAGATGGATATCTTTGTAATGAGCACGATTGACCAAACAAAAAGATTTTCAAATAGTAGTTTTCAATGAACAAAAGATGAGTTAAGCTTGTTATTACCAGAAAATATGAACACCTACACACTTGCTTTGAGAGAGAAATTGGGCAAAGTATATTTGCTTTGTAAATTTTTGTGTGTGTTTTTTCTTTTCTAGGGAGTATTTATAGGTGAAATGTGAAAGAAGTTGTTATATTTTAACATTTTCAATTTTTTAGAAAAGTTAAAATTGTTTTGGTAACGCATTTATTGCAGTAACCCACTAGTTGCATGATCTCGTTTTTCATGGCAACTGTTGCGCCGTTTCACTTTTGCAGTGATGACGTATGAATAACGGTCAAGTGTCCCCTTATTAGACATTTTGGGATGGGATTGTGTTTGTGGGAGTGAGATTACATGTTGGGGTTAGTTGAGTGATATTTGATAAGTGGGGGCCCATGACTTGTTAGATGACAGTTAGACAAGGAATATTTGTTTTTTATTTAATGTGTTCAATCACCAACTTAAGACATTAAGTAACTAAAGACTTAGAGCATTTAGTTACTTCATTTAATGTGTGTCCATTATGTCATGATTCATATTTGTTTTCAGGCGGAGAAAGTATATACAGCCAATATTTGAACACGATTGATTAGGGCAGAGTGAATAATCAATATTAACATGCCTAATTCTGCTTTTCAGTCAGGATTGAACAGAAGGTCTCATCCAAGGTTTTTTTTTTTTTAGTAAAGAAACAAGCAAGCTGATACTTAGTGGGATGAAGTTAATTCATATCGACCTTTAAGAATTGATACCCTAATGAAATGATATCTAATATCAATAACTTGGTTCTTGAGTGAAGGACTGGGTTGTTGGATATTGCAATGGCACTGGTGTTGTCACAAAAGATAGGTACCATATTGTAATGGAATGTCAAGTCACTGAATACTTTCATCCATAGGATACTGCACAACACCCCAACACCATCAACATAAACCAGCTTCAGCTGAGGACAAAGCCAATGACAGCTTTCTTATCCACTCTAACAAACTAATTTTCACCCAGTATTTGACAGGCATCTGAGTGCCTTTTTCTATCCATATTACACACCAAATAGTCTGAGTCTGAATAATCTTTAAATTCAAAGTGCCTGAACATTTTGGACAATACAATCCAGGGTTGAAGTACCTTCAGGTACTATTTTCTGAGGATTCTTTTTTTTATAACTGTTAGATGTTGATTCCTTAGATTAACTGATATCTTGGCATCTAGGACTGTGGAGAATTAGATAATCACCTTGTTCATGTCATACTTTCAGTGACCTAATCATTCCCCTATATAAGGTCTCATTGGCTTGCTTGCCAGCAAGATCAGGACCTAGTTTGTTTGGAGGAATCATGGGTGTTTTCACTGAGAAACTATCAAAAATTTCATATTTCTTGAGTAAAGTTCATAGTGTACTATTCCTTGAAAACTGAGATTACCCTTTGTCAATCTGCTTGATTTGCAGTCCAAGGAAGTAGGTAAGTTCTTCCATCATACTCATTTCAAATTTCTTTGTCATCAGTTTCTCAAAATGTTTACAAAGTTTATAACTTGTTGAGCCAAATATGATGTCATCTACATATACTTGAACAAGGAGAACATCTCCTTTTGATTTATAAATAAGCAATGTGTTATCTATTCTTCCCTTGGTAAACTTATTTGAATAAGGAAAGTAGAGAGAGTCTCATACCATGCCCTTGGTGCTTGTTTCAGTCCATAAAGGGATTTGTCAAGCTTACAAACATAGTCAGGGAACTCACTACTTTCAAAGCCAATGGGCTCTTTAACATAAACTTCTTCTTTCAGTTTACCATTCAGGAAGACACTTTTGACATCTATTTGGTAAACTTTGAAGTTCATGTACGTGGCTGATAAGGTGTCATTTTATACACTTTTTCGGGGTCGTTTAACCCCTTAAATCGTGCATTTATGCCCAAAATAGGTACTTAATCATTCCTTTTCAAGTATTTCTCATTTAGAAGGCATTTGGAAGAATTACACATGACTTGGGCTCATTTAGAGAAGAAACGGACAAGACTACGGACCTACACCAACATTGATCAAGAATTTCTCTATAGTGGCTGGAGACGGCGTCACAAATACAACGTGACGCCGTCACCACGAAGATCAAGACGGTGTCACGACTAAACACGACGGCGTCAGAACATACGACCCAGCCCATTATCTAGAATATTCTCTTTCATGACGGCGTCATGATTAAAATGCGACGCCTTAATAATGTTTTTCCTATATATACAAACTTAAATTTAGGGTTTTGAGTGTGTGACTTTAGAATAAAAAGAGGGTACGAACCCTAGTTCGTTTAGCAGCTATTAGGGATGAATTTAGGGCCTAATAACCCTATTGTAATTCCTCCAACTCATGTTTTAATCAAGTAAGGTTTATTTAATCATTTAATATGTCTATGTGTTGTTTGATCTATCTATGCTCTTGCTTTATCTTTAATATGCTTGGATAAACCTTCTATTGTGTTTATTTATGATTATATGAAACCTAGAATGTAGATCTTAGTGGTGTTGCTTCTTGTGATGGATGTGCATGTTAGGCTCTAGAAAACCAGCTTTTGTCTGTATCGCTATTGATATGTCTAGGGAAACATGATTGTGTAGAAAGGATACCATCGGGTAACAGTCTTCATACTACCTTGCCCCCTAATATGGTTGATCCACTTTTAATATATTTCACATGCACTTAGTGTACTCCTAGGGGCCATGTAATAGTCTTCATACTACCTTACGTGTGTGTTGCTCTAGCGGAATACTAAGTAGACGGCGGGTTCATGTAATTCGTTCATGACTTAGGAAATAGTTACACAGATCATCACAAGGGTGACAAGGCAACAACACTAGGAGAAGCAATCTAGGGAGTAATACATGATTAAATAAACATAGTCTTTTATCTTATTGTTATCACCAGTAGCGTAGATTTATATTTAGTTTAATAGCTAAAACCAACCACCTCTCTAATTATATGATTTACTTGCTTTCTATAAAATATAAAAATACAAAAATAATCTTCCCTCAACCCTTAGAATTCTGTTAGACCGTGATCAAGCCTTCCCAACCTATTCCTCGAGTGAACGATAACAACCCCCCGAGTCTTGCCTATACTACTACTACAACGATTAGGTGCTCTGCCTAGGGAGTTGTAAAATTTCTTGTAGAAGTCCTACGATGACCGCATCAAGTTTTTGGCGTGGCCGCTTGGGAAATAGTTAGGTTCTGATCATAGTTTAACTTAGTTCTACTCACTTGGATCCTTTCAAGTGAGACTTTAATTCCGCACATTAGCTTTCTTGTAGTCCCATAGTTTAACTTAGTTCTACTCGCTTGAATCCTTTCAAGTTAGACTTTAATTCCGCATATTAGCTTTCTTGTAGTTTATCTTTTCTTCGTGTTATCTGTTTCGTAACCCATTCTCGTCAACCACCATAGGAGACGAGAATCCTATTCGTACTCTAGGAGACTACTCCAAACCAAGCCACGAGAGCTATAGGAATACCATCGAGCTTCCCGTAGGGAACAACGTGGTACCTCTTCGATCCGATGCCATTCGGTTGGTGCAGAACGGATGCTCATTCCACAGACTTCGGTCCGAGGATCCAAATCAACACCTCAAGGATTTTCTTAAACTTGTGGACTCACTTGACCTTGACGGTGAAAATAGGGAAAGAACGCGCCTGCGTTTATTTCTATTTTCCCTACGCGATCAAGATAGCAATTGGCTTGAACGTCTTCCTGAAGGATCCATCTCCACATGGGAGGATCTTACTACCCGATTCCTTGCTCAATTATTTCCACCGGGAAGGACCGCAAAACTCCGTAACGATATCATGATGTTCCAACAACATCATAGAGAATCTCTATCCGAAGCATGGACTCGTTTCAAGGACTTACTCCAAAAATTCCCTCATCATGGCATCGACCTTTGGCTCTAAGTCCAAATTTTTTATGACCATGTCAATCCCGTCACAAGACGAACCATTGACTAATCGGCCGGTGGTAAGCTTCGTGACCTCAACGCTGAAGAATCCTAGGCATTATTAAATCCCCTCGCCCTCTATGACAACGAAAGTTGGAACGGCCCAAGGGATTTCGCTAAGCTGGTCAAGGCAATCACATTGCCTCAAGATGTCCAGAGTACATCCGACCGTCGTCTAATCGAGCTTGAAAATCAAGTCCAACGCTTGATGGAGGCTCATCTTGCTCCGACACAGCCTACCCAAGTAAACAAAATCACTACCTCATGTGAAATCTGTAGTGGTCCCCACAATACTCAGTATTGCATGGAAGACCCCGAACAAGCCTTTGTTGAATACGCATCCTCGCGTACCGATGAAACGGGAGGTAAGTGGTATACTTTCAAGCCCGAGGAAAACAATCTTGGTGACACCTACAATCTGTCATGGAAAAGTCACCCAAACCTTAGGTGGAGACAACCCCAAAATCCCCAAAACAATTTCTCAAACTCACCTAACCGGTTCCAATCCAACGGTTCGATCCCGAACCGTTCCTTCAACAACCGTCCTCAAAATTTTAACAATCAATCAAATATAGAAGGACTGGTTTCCGAATTCATGGCATCTCAAGACGCTAGATTGTCAAAGTTTGAAGCCGATTCAAACGACAACAAGGTGAGATGACCAACAAAATAGACACTGTGTTAAAAGCCATCACTGATCAAATAACGGGCACATTACCTAGTGATACGGTCAAGAACCCGAAACTGGGGACTCATCTAGTTTTGTCTGCTCGTTCTTACCCAACAATGGACCCGCAATGCTCGACACAAATCCATAACACAATTAACGCATTCACAATCCACCCCAAGCATCCCGAAGAATCCTAAGTTAATGAGCCTAACGTGGAACAAGAAGAAGGAAAACCTAGAAACACCAACTCTAACCCATACCCACAACCTGATCCATTAGCTTCCATCGCCACTAAATAGGTACGAAAGCTAAATTCGATGCTTGAATCGCTCGGGTTGGTTCCCCAATCCTCCAATACGAAATTTGTCTGCTCTATAGAGGATGATGAAGAGGTAATGTTCATCCAGATCATACGAGATGATGATGAACCCCAAAATAAGGGTCCCAATGAAGGTGAAGGGACAACAACAGAAGAACCGGTAGTGGAGTACTTCGACACTTTCCCGACTAGAGATGAACTAACCTACCATAAGTACCTAATGAATGGCCCAATCCCTTCAATATTTCTAAGGAACCCTATCATCACGTAAGGATGCCCCTACAACCTTAAGATACCATGCAATATTGGACACATGCATATCAAAAAATCTTACATTGACCTTTACTCTCCTCTTAATATCATGACCCGAATGATGTACAATTGGATCATGAGGAGAAAACTTGACCCTAGGGAAAATGCAAATGGAGGAATTAGCAATTTCACAGGAAGGATTAAAGGGATGCATGTCTTCGTGGGAAACTTCACCTATGTCGTAGACTTCAAGATTGTCGAAGATATTAGTTCAATCATAGACCCTAGGCTGTCACAAGTGGTACTAGGGGGCCTTTTGTAGAAATATCCAACATGACTCATGACCCACCCGAAGGTGTTGTAAGATTCATTAAAGGGGCCGATGAAGTTGCCTATAAGATGCCCTATAAGATAGAACAATACGACTCATTGTCGGATTTAGAAAAAGAGCATACCAAATCAGTCTATCTTAGGAACAAATAAGATAAAAGAAGAGGAGTGCAGTATGTGATGAGCAAGATACTAGGATTTAACAAAGAATGCATAAAGGTTGGACCCGAATACCTAACCGGAATGGATGATGATGGAGAAGTCACGTAAGGACGTGTGACTTCAAGTCTAGCTACAAGACTCGTTAATAAAGAAAAGTGCTTCTTGGGAGGCAACCCAATTTACTTTTCCCACAATCAGGAGTGTCTTGTGTGTTTTAATTCTTAATAGTTTGTTTTATTATGTTTGAACTATCTTGTAATCATGCTTTGTATTGTCTTTAACCTCGTCATAATTTCAATCAAAGGTATTTTGCAAACAATAAGTGTAGGGGAATTTATCCGGCTTTTGAGCCAAATTCAAACATGTTAAATGAATTGTTAAGATTAATTCGCGTCAGTTTTTAGTCATATGATTGAATTGTTAAATCTCAGGTTTTATGTAACCTTTTGTATAAGAATTAACTTATAGAATCAAATGCAGGAAATTTTTCATCAAAAACAAAAATTTCATTTTCATAGACTATGGAGACTGCGTCACGATTAACACGCGACGCCATCACCACGTCACCTGTGACGGGGTCACACAAACCCTGACGGCGTCAAACGCCCAGGTCAAGAAAACTTAAAATTTTTAATTATTTTTGAAAATAAAACTTGCATAACATTTAATATATGTATTCTTCTGTTATAAACCTGCAAATACCTAATGAGTTTAACAATTCTCTCATCCTATCTATCGAGTCGAACCCTAAATTCACATTGTATATTGGTAAATCGCACATTTTATGCTTGGTATAGTTGTCTTTGTCTTTGATTACAGGTTATATTTGATGAGAAGATTCTTGGAAGTTCTTAGGAAGTTTCATTGGATGATTCTCGGAGGACAATTTAACCTGTTATAGCATGTTTCTTCTCCATTATTGAGTAAACCAGGGGAGTACTAGTTTCTTTTCCTTGTTTTCTATTCCCTTTATTCGTTTTAACGGGTACTTATATAGAACATTGGGGACAATGTTCAACTTAAGTGTAGGGGGGAAATAAGCCTTAGAAACTATTCTTTCATTTGCCATTTGCTTTGTCCTTAAAATGATGGGTAATATATCAAAACATAGCATAAAAGGTGATTTTTACAAAAAAATAATTTTTTTACGACACATGCCAACGAAAACCAAGTATTAATAGCATCTCATGGATAGGAATTTATATGACTAGCACAATAACCCTCAGAATTCTACCCTAGAAATGTGAGGTTCGCCCTTAGATCTTTAGGAATTCGGGTACCCATCGTTGGTAACCCAAGATGATTTTATCTTTACCCGGTTCGAGTTAGGGTTGATCTGCAGGCGTGCATGTCTATTCCGTCGTTACGGCCATGTATGCATTGCCTTGTCACCTTTTCTGGAATGTCTGGTGTTAGTAAAATTCATATGAGTGTACCGGTAGAATAATAAATTCTAGAACTTGTTTTTGTGATGCATCCCAAGACCGCATAGTAAGTATTAGGATTTGCTTGATAAGAGGCATTAGGATTAACCCATGTTTTAAACTTGTAATTGTTATTATGATCACACCGATCATGTAACTATCCCACACCCTTGCCATGCACTCACCTTTAGTGTAGGATACCCCTAGTACAACCCTCCGAGCCTATCCTTTTTCATGGTTCTCGTAATTTTCTGGTTAAGCCGGACTATTAATGAAGAGCATTGTTAACCCTTAAACCAATCGTTACACCCAAATCGCCTTAGCCTACCTTTTATGTACTCATTTTTAGTACATTATTGTGTTAAACCCAAGTTAATTATTGAGTACACGGTTGCTAAGTCCTTATCCTTGTAAATACAGTTTTGGGACGATTGGGATTCATGGTAGTATTTATTTCGCGAAAGAATGGGGAAGAAAAGTTAAGTCAATACCTCCATATATTTGTTAGATGATCTCCATGTTATTTTAATCCACCTCAAATCGGGTAATTAGTTAGATCGTAAATATCGAGCATGTAAAAGCTCAAGTGTAGGGGTACGTATTATAAACCCCTTGTGATGTATCATGTTATTCAAAGAAATTGAAAAGAAAAAGAAAGAGATTCATGTAGAGTTTGTATATCTTCGTCCGAGTCTTGGCTTAGCAACCAAACCAAGTGTATTCGTGTAAATAATTAGCTAACCCTTCCACTCCAAATTCACCCAAAGCCACCCAAATGTATCCCATCCGATTCCGTTTCCTTTATATGTTATCTTGCACCTACACCCCACAACCTTTTTAAAAGACCTCTTAGATAGTAATGAATAATACTTGCATCTTAGATAGTAACGAATAATACTTGCACCTATCGGTGGAGGTTTGATCCTTTACCAAGCCTATGGTACTTTATATGCTATGACAGTTAATGAGTGTTGATTTTCTGTTTCCCCTTATGTTATAATTTATTATACACCCAAGTGAAAGAGAGAATCCCAAACATTTATGTGGGGTGCTAGTATATATTTTCCATGCTTTTAATTACGAGGTCTAGAATGTTGTGTTGTAAAATACTTTTAAAGAGTAGGTAAAATGACCCCTCATATTGTTATTGTCTAAGTAGAAAAGCATATTTGCTTGAGGACAAGCAAATCCCAAGTGTAGGGGTATTTGATGAGGTGTCATTTTATACACCTTTTCAGGGTCGTTTAACCCCCTAAATCGTGCATTTATGCCCAAAATAGGTACTTAATCGTTCCTTTTCAGGTATTTCTCATTTGGAAGGCATTTGGAAGAATTACACGTGACTTGGGCTCATTTGGAGAAGAAACGGACAAGACTACGACCCTAAACCAACATCACTCTAGATAATGTTCTCAGCAACAGGAGACGGCGTCACCAATATAACGTGATGCTGTCACAACGAAGAACAAGACGACGTCACTAGATCTCACGACGGCGTCAGAGTATACGACCCAACCCATTATCTAGAATATTCTTCATCATGATGGCGTCACGACTAAAATGCGACATCGTCATAGCAATTTTCCTATATATACAAACCCGAATTTAGGGTTTTAAGGGTGTAACTTTAGAATAAAAAGAGGGTACGAACCCTAAGTCGTTTAGCAGCTGTTAGGGACGAATTTAGGGCCTAAAACCCTATTGTACTTCCTCCAACTCATGTTTTAATCAAGTAAGGTTTATTTAATCATTCAATATGTCTATGTGTTGTTTGATTCATTTATGTTCTTGCTTTGTCTATAACATGCTTGGCTAAACCTCTTGTTGTGTTTATTTATGATTGTATGAAACCTTGAATGTAGATCTTAGTGGTCTTGCTTCTTGTGATGGATGTGCATGTTAGGTCTTAGAAAACTAGCTTTTATCTACATCGCTGTTGATATGTCTAAACGTGATTATGTAGAAAGGATACCATCAGGTAATAGTCTTCATACTACCTTGCCCCCTAATATGGTTGATCCACTTTTAATATATTTCACATGCACTTAGTGAGCTCCTAGGGGCCATGTAATAGTCTTCATACTACCTTATGTGTGCATTGCTCTAGCGGAATACTAAGTAGATGACGGGTTCATGTAATTCATTCATGACTTAGGAAATTGTTACACAGATCATCACAATGGTGACAAGGTAACAACACTAGGAGAAGCAATCTATGGAGTAATACATGATTAAATAAGCACAGTCTTTTATCTTATTGTTATCACCAATTAGCGTAGATTTAAATATAGTTAATATCTAAACCAAACCCTCTCTCCATTTATTTGATTTACTTGCTTTCCATAAAATATAAAAACATAAAAATAATCTTCTCTCATCCCTTAGAACTCTGATAGACCGTGATCAGGCCTTCCTAACCTATTCCTCGAGTGAACGATAACAACCCCCGAGTCTTGCCTATACTACTACTACAACGATTAGGTGCGCTACCTAGGGAGTTGTAAAACTTCTTGTAGAAGTCCAACGACGACCGTATCACCTATAAAACCAAATACAAAATATAAAATTTCAAAAAGAAAATACAAAATCAGAAAAACAAAAAATTTTCCAAAAAGAATCTTCTCGACATGTCTCTTGGAATTGATAACATTTACGTACCTAGAAATGTTGATTAACATCGACATGGGCGTGTAAATGAAGTTCGAGCAAGAGTTTCAAATGCTTTCAAAACATGTCATTTCTATTTTTCTTTATGACTTGTAATCGCTCTCGGATTGCAACTCGGGCCCTCATGACAAAGGCAGTGTACGTTTCAGTGCGATTATCCTTAGCGTTAGAAGAGACGTCTTCTAACATGATGTTTTTCAAAATGTTGAACAAAATTTTTCAAGAATTTCTCAATGACAATTCAAAATCTTTCGGAATTGGGTGTTCAACACTCCATCCTTCAGAAAGTTTTACAAGACAATTCTTCTATATTTGGTGTCATCTTCAAAATGAGTCAATGTTTGAGGGAGAGTTTTTCGAAAAACAAAGTTTTAATGATTTTGGATACATCATCTCTTCTTATGTATTCAATACATTATTAAAAGTCTCTTATAATGACATAAACTACAATAAAATATTTGTTAAGAGGTTGAGGCAGTGTACGTTAGGTATCATCTTATATATCTCACCCTCAATTTTATATTCATTTTACAACTTGGTATTATTTTTTTGGTGTCAAACATATGTAAAATTAAGGGGGAGCAACAAAAAGAAAAAGTTTCACATAATTCATGCTAAAACATTTTCTACCCATGGTTTTTTCAAGACAAATTTTAAATCACATGGTATTTCAAACACTAAGTGAATTAGTATTTAA
>BQNB010032433.1:0-51721 GCA_026074375.1 Tanacetum coccineum | reverse complement strand
GATCAACAAGAGTATCAAATGACTTTCTTGACAGAAACCTTGCTTCAGATGTTCAAACAAATATGTATAACGTCCATGTAACTCCTGAAAGAAATTCTTGTATCGTTTGAAACGAACAGGTTTGGCTTTGAATAAAGATAGAAGTCGGCTTGTTTTAGATAATTTGGTGCTGGGTACCGTCAATTCCTGGAGTTTCTCAGTATCCGAAGATACGAGATCAGTATGAATCCTAGGAGATCTAATTGGTGTGGGGAATGGTGTACTCCTAGACTCCTCTACAATCTTCCCTTTCTCCCTTCACTTTAATTCATACACTTCATCAGTTATTTCTTCCTCCTCTTCATTTACATTCACAGGTATGACAACATTAGTAATTTCTACCTCTTTATCATTAGTGATCTCCACCTCTATACTTTCCTTATCACTCTTGGGCTCTAGCCTAGTGCCGGGAATATTTGGTTCATCATTCCTAGGGGGTAAACTATCATCAATAACATTCTCTGATCCTTCCATCATCTTTTCAATCTCTTCAGACGCCAAGTGCTTGTTAACCAGTTCCACATTTTCTCTAGCTTCTTGCTCTTATCGACTTTTATGCTCAGCAAGACTTATTTGTAATGTGTCTTGTAAGATCATCTCATCTGCTTTATCAATAGTTGGCACTAGAGTTAGTAGAGTTAGACGTGTAGATCTCCTTTCTGGAAGACAAAAACGAATCACAGTAGACCATTTTGGAGCACTTGACTCTACTTTATCCATTTTAGGGTTAAGTGACCTAGGGGCGCTAGGTGTCCTATGCGTTCCTTGGGTAGACTCAGTCGGTTGTGACTGAGTCAGAGGAACATCTAACCCAAACACCTCTGCATACATCCTATAATGCTCTGTGTGCTTCATCTCTTCAGTGATCATCCAATCTGGAATTTGCATGCCAACTTTATCTTTGTGTCTTCCTGAATTAAAGATATTTTTCATCATGTCATCATCTTGCAGATTGCGATACATGTCTCGAGCACGTCTTGAGATTTCAGGAAAGATAGTCATGTAATGACTAACGATAATCTTTCTAAATCTTGGATACGGAATTGAAGATGTTGGATGATGAAGAGAATAGTAAAGTCCTTCCTATAGTAGCTCCGCATAATCCACATGAATGTTATTGATAAAGCAATACATCATTTGCATTACTCCATGGGGGTTGATCCTATCCTGTGACACACTTGTTTACCAGACACGTTTGAAAATATCTTGCATAATGTTTGCCACGGTTACAGAAGACCAGTTGTCTTAAAGCTTGACGATGTCTTCAGTTCCATTGTAAAGCCCAATTGTTGTTTATAAAATGGAACCATGTTAGAAAATGATGGTGGCGGCACGAATCAATTATGATTGTTGTTATTTGCTTGAGGTAGATGAAAGATTATTCTAAAGTCATCCAGTGTAAGAGAAAGTTCTTTCTTGTCCAACATAAACCTGAGCCTATACTTTGAACCGTCTTCCTTCAGAGTATGAGCCAGAACAGTGCCAATATAATCCACGGTATAGAGGAAGCAGTTGCAATGCTGAATTCTTAATGGAAAGATTCTTGATGATGTTTTGTCAGTATTTTGCTTTCCGGTGGCATACACATGTACAAGATCAACTTATTCTGGTAGCATCCCATAAGATCATATCTTTTATTTGGAGGACACAGTTCATCTGGATGAACATCAGCTGCATGTTGTTGTTGTGCCATGATGGTTACTGAATGAATAAAATTAAGATGTTAGATAACAAATAATTTTTTTAACATTTTTGTCTTTTTCCACTCTGTCTGTTTTATATGTTCTGACAATTCTTTTTGAACATATTTTGATCAGTTTCTTTCTCATATGCTCGTTCTTGCTTTTTCTAGCACATACCATACGCTTTATTCGAATTATTCTTTTGATTTATCATTTTTGTGTGTTCTGGCAATTTTTTTTCGAACACACTTTTGATTTGCTTTTTCGCGTATGGATTTAGCTCTCTCTTTCTGTTTTTAGAATATCCTCACCAGAAATTCTTTGTGACATGATACTCTTTCAAGAATGATGAAAATTTCTCTTTTGATTTTAATCAAGACTCTTTTACTAAAAAGTAAAGAGAAATCATTCAATCTTCTTAAATTTGTTTTGTGAAAGAGTATCATTTTGACACAATAACATATTTTAAGAACTTTTTTCCAGAAATCTTTTGACAAAAACTTTCTTTATAATGATAACATAGAATAATATAATCACAAACCCACAATTAAATGGACACTAAGTCACTCACTCCTCATTCTGTTCATTGCAGAAAATGGCCGAAACCGGACATGACTTAGTCCACTTAAACAATTGAGATTTGGATTTTCAGATTCAAGTTTATAAAAAAACTTTTCACTTTGACCTTTTGTCATGATTTCTAAACAATGAAGACAAACATATCTAATTCAATAATTGAATAGGCACTAAGTCACGCACTCCTCATTCTGTTCATTGCAGAAAACGGCCGAAACCGGACATGACTTAGTCCACTTAAACAATTACGAATAGATATATATGACCCACATCTTAGAATTCATTGAAACTTGATTTCTTTCTCAAAATTATTTGATGTTTTCACCACACATGAGAAACTGAACTTTTTGTCCTACAGACATTCAAGCATTAATCATCAAAAGTATTTCTTTCGCAAAGCAACTTCACGTTTCCACAAACGTATTTCTACTGAATTTTGACTTTTTGACACCACCGAGTTTGACTTTTTGACCCTTCTGAGTTTGACTATTACTGAATTTCACAAACTAGATAAACCATGATTTATTTTAACTTATGTAGGAACCAAACTCGATTTTTTTATGTTATATTATTATTTTTCAGACTCCAAACAATCAAACTCGATAATAATCAAACTCGATGAACACCATATACTTCCGAATTTTAATTTTAGCGACTAATTATCCATTCCTAAGCTATTTATCACTTATTTTTCCTTAAACATAGTTTCATATCGTCCTTGATTTCAATCTTGTTGTATAAACTTGATAAAACATAAACTCGGTAGCATAAACTCTATAAAACACAAACTTGGATAATGAAAAATCATCTATTATCTGAATCACAAGTCATACCCACTTACGTTTGAGATAGAAAAATAGTTGTGATCGTTGTAATAAACTCAAAAGACTTTCGTTGTTTTTCCACTCAAACTTGATAAATTGACTCGGTAAAAGAAAAGTAAAAATGAAAAACTTTTTTTCATTTTATAGCCACCGAAAAAGATTCAGAAATTACATTTTCAGTCCCTTTAGTTTTTCATTCCGAGTAAAAATCATCCTTATTGGGGATGATTTTTGCAAAAAGTTTAACAAAAAGTTTTGCAAAAATCATCCCTTCAGGGATGATTTTTGCTGAATGTTTCACCACTCAGGGATGATTAGTGCCAATAGTATCGGCTAACGATGATTAGTGCCACAAACTACAAACCACAGGGATGATTTTTGCAGTTTACTCTTGTTTTTATTTTATATCCGAAATGATGTATATGATTGAAAAATAGTAATTTAATTTTTTTTAATATGAAAAATGTGACAAATCTTTTTGTATTTTTGTATTTTTTTTCTTTTTTTTTTGAAAATATATTTACATGTTTTTTATGTATGATCTTTTCAAAAAGATAACTTTGTTAGGCTTTCCAACTGTGTTGGAGTCATACATCTCATACCAATGCGATGAACTAGATACTCAAAACGTTCTTTTAGAAGAGTTTTAGTAAATAGATCCGCTAGTTGGTATTCTGTCCCGACAAAGTAAATTTCTATAGTTCCCTTCTCAACATGTTCCTTAATAAAATGATACCGGATGTCTATGTGTTTTGTCTTAGAATGGGTCTAGTCCTACATATTTAATGCGCTACAACTTCGGTGTTATTTGGGTGTAGGCTAAGAGTCCGGGATAGCGCTCCATATTGAAATTTATATATCTAGAATCATAGAATCACAAATATTAACCTATTTTTGCCCTTTGATTATGAGCTTAGTTGAGCCATAAGGTGACCTTGGTAGCAACAAGTATATTCTAATCTATTGGTAAAGACTTGGACAGTGGACTACTAGTATATAAGGAGCCGTTAAGCAATAAGTAGGCAAAGTCTCTATGAGCTAGGGTTTAAGGATGAAGTCTCCATTGGTAAAGACTTGGACAGTGGACTACTAGTAATTGTGACAGAATTAATGTGTCTAGGTCTTAGGATGAAGTCTCGCATAAGTCTTAAGAATGATATGCCACCTCGAGATAAGTAATCATTGTACTGAATAAATAAACCAACTTCTAATCGGATTAATGATGGCTAATACAGTTTCCTATTATAAGACTTGACCGCTCTTTTATCTTCTGTTAATTTGCTTATGTGGGTTAAAGTGTCTTGAATTGATTGTAGTCACCACCAAACTCGTGCCAGTCTCTCGGACTAAAAAAACCCCCTTTAATCTATTAGAATTAGGATTAGAACTAACATAAGTTTAGCATAGGTTTGACTTAGATTAGAATTAACTTAGATTAGTTAACCAAAGTATTAATAAATTGAGAGATTTAACCTCGCTTCAAGTGTTCAACACCGTAATTACCACGAAGCTACCACCGATCGGGTACATGCCCTACCGTTAAAGTGTTGTTTTTTGTTGAGTCGGCAATATATAATTTAAAAGTTGAATCATTAAAAATACTACACCACACAACGACACAATCAAAGTGTTTGGCGGCAGCTGTGGGGAGTGAAAATTATCTTGATTTTTATTTTATATTTTGTTTTCTTAGCATTTCGATCTAACCCATTAGGATTAGTGTATTTAGATTAGTTATATTCTTGTATATTTTGTTATTTGTTGTTTAATTGTTTGCTTGTATATTTGTGTGTTTAATTTAATTGTTTTCCTAATACACTGTTCTGGTCGATAACTCGATACGGCGTATCCACCACCATTGGATACGGCGTATCCAACTCTCTGTCCAATAGAGCGTATTCTCTCAAAAGATTTAATACGACATATTCACTTCAATTGAATACGGCGTATCGATCATCTAAAACAGAATCAGAATCTTGGTTTTCATATTTGATTTTCGTGCTAAAAATTTTTCTATCTTTCTTTAGAGAAAATCCTGCTGATACTTTTACCTTTGTTTCAGATAATTCTTATTAGAGCTAGTTGATTGAACTAGGAACTACAACAAGTCATGGCTGAACCGATTCTAAATGAAAACATGGAAAAAGCTCGAACTAAATCAAATCTTTCTATCATCAGTAACAAAAAAAACATTGAACTTGGCAAGGAATTTTAGAGGAATTACAAAAGAATGCATACCACAGATGGATTGACGAAGAAGTAATAGACCACATTGCTAAGGTACTTTAAATAATTGATTTAATTTACATTTTTGGTGTGGATTCCCATCAACTACGAATGAAAATCTTTCCTCTCTCACTAGCAGATGACACAAAACAATGTTGGATAAACAAGGGAGAAGGAAAAATCACCGTTTGGGAAGACCTAGTTGAGAAAATTTTTCGTAAATTTTATCCCGATTCATACGATAGAGAAGAAGAAATGTTGGACTAATGAGACAACTAGAAAATTGATCCACTTGAATTCATATCGCGAGTAAATTCATCATTTGATAAACATATGGAAATGTATAGAAGAACTAAAAAAGTATTATTCCATGCTTAGATGAATGGGAGCTGGAATAAGAGACGAATGGATGACATCATATTGAGTAGTAAGAATACTACTACTAACTCGTTCTTAAAACCTTATCTGATAACACATGGAAAGAGCGACACCAAAAAAGAAGATGAACAAAGTCAGATGAAGTGCAAACATAGCAATACATCCAAATCTATTGATAAGAAACCTAACAAAAGAATGTACAAAGCAAAAAAGTTTGAAGCTATTCAGTACTCGCTTGGACCCAACGAAGAATATATTTCTATAGGAAGATGTGAATTTGATATTTGGGTAAGAAACGAAGATAATATTTCCATAATCTACCAATATATTTTTCAGAAAAAGGAACACGGATGGAAGGTAACACGCACCAAATAACTAGAGCTGAGTGAAGAAATGCTAAAGAAAAGTCTAACTTAAAGACTTCATTGTAAACAAAAGTGCTTCCCGGGAGACAACCCGGAATGTTATTTATTTTTATCGGGTCTGTCTTCCCAGACATCAATACGGCATATCCGCTCCATACCATATGGCGTATTGATTGTATGGACGTTATCAGTCTTTACTTTTTACGCACTTTAAAAACATTATTGTCAGTTCTGCAATACGGCGTATTCATGTACATGATACGACGTATTCACCAGACTGACTCGTATTTAGTTTGTTTAGTTTAGTTTAAATTAACCGTAGATACCAAGATAGGAATGCACGTTTTTCCTATTTTACACAGGACCTCGTGAAAGAAAAATCGACAAATTGGTTGAAATATCTATAAGTCTGGAGGTGTTGGAGTCTTGAAACTTCAAAGCGGCTATTCAACACACGTATTCTTGCTCAATAAACTCAACATGGAGAATCTACCAAGCAAATATCAGGGGAGTTTCTCATTCTAATTCTTTTTAAAATTCCTGTTTTTAATATCTATACAATGAAGACGTTGTATAATTCAAGTGGGGGGATGGGAATTAGAATGTATACTTGTCCTAATTTTCACACTAAAATGCTTAAAATATGATACATAACCCGCATACAACAACCCTTATTAGATATTGTAAGGATTTAATCTATTCGTTTCCAAATGTTTACCTAAATTCCACAAAATATGAGTGTGCTAGTGATGTAGTAGACTTTAGAACTTGGCTTGATATATCTATTCGAGATCACAGTAATGAGTACTATAAATTTAGATAGAGTAACTTGTTTAAATTGGTAAATTTTAGGATTACACCCAAAAAGCCTATACATATTTTTTATTAACTAACTACACTGGTTAGTTAACCCCCGTATAAACCCTTTGTTTACTCTCACTTTAAGAGTAAGATACCCCTAAAACAACCCGTAGAGCCAATCCTTTAGGAATTACACCAACTTGTTTATTTCGTTACACCTTCACACCTTAGCCTATCCTGTTAGATTAAGTTTATTTTATAGTTGCTAGTTGCTTAAAGTGTAAAGTATGCATTTCCTGAGTCTTGTGTTAATTTTGGTACGGTTGGAAGAAATTTGCACATCGCAAATGGGAATGTATAAAGTAGTCAAAACTCATGTATTTTTACTACCATCGCAATTAATGGTACTTCCGAAGAATGAAGAATTATCAAAGGAATTATCCAGAATTATTATGATCATGAAGATGGTGAAACTACTGTGAGTTTCGTATATAGTTAGATGTTTGAAAAAAAAATCGAAAAAATTAGAAAAATCACAACAAAAAAGAAAAGGAAAGTTTGAAGATAATCGTTTCGCAACTACCGAAGGAATCATACGAAGGATTGATTATTCGTTGATACAAATCGACGATATAGAGTATTATATAAAGTGGAAGATATCGCCACTTGCCATGTAAAGTATGTAAAGTATCGGATGATTGAGAAGTTGGCCGTTACTGGAATGCCAACTTAGGTTTTTGTTTTTGATCTATGATCAAGATGTTTGTAAATAGCCGTATCTTTATCATGGTAACGGTCAGGAAAAAGTGTCTAGCAACTTGTATCTTAGACTTAATCTATTTGTTTCGTAATTTTTATTTAACAACAAAATTTTCCATTTCCTAATCATTAACCATGGGTTTTACACGAATGAGGATTTGTATGATCGTGCATGTCTATTTTGTCGTTACGGCCATGTATGCATGTCTTAGCGGCCTTGTTGGTTTAATACTATTGGTGAAAGTTAAAAGATCCCTACCCTATATCATTCTTCATCCTAACTGTTGGTTAAACTCGAATGAGAATGTGATCGAAAACACATGTCTATTCCGTCGTTACGACCATGTATGTGTGCTTCAGTTGCCTTGTTGGTGTGGTACTTTTGGTGAAAGATTGTAGAATGATCAACTCTAAGCCTTATCATACAAACCTATATTTACCTTTATAAACTTGTTACTCCTTAGATCTAGTGATGTAGATGTGTATCCTTGCCAAGCTTATAATATAATACTCATCATGACCGAGAAATTAAGCGAGTTAGTTACATGTTACCACATAGATTAGTTGAGTGATTTGAGTGTTTTCATCTTCATATTTCGTGAGGTGTTTGGTTGTGTACTTGTAATAGATCAAATAAATGCTTAACAAAAAATATCCTTAGGGATACATTTTTGTAAACTTCTAAAGGCTACTTGAGAACAAGTAGGGTTTAAGTGGGGGGATATTTGATGACTTCAAATAACGTCTATTTTATAACATCATTTATCCCATTTAATTAACCTATTTTGTATGATTATTGCAAATAACTGTTACTTAATCGTTTATATTTGAGAATTGTAGTAATTATGGAGTACTTGGTGAAACTTGACTAAAGGGCACGCATTTTAGAGCTTAAACGAAGATATTTTGAAGATTACTATTCTGACAACCAATACGCCGTATCCATCAAGGAAGATACGGCGTATTTGTGCCTGCACTCACCAAAGACCACAAAGGAAACATGATCAATACGCCGTATCTAGAGAAGATTAATACACCGTATTGGAAATATAGTATGTGAATATTCTGGAAGATATCAAATGTGGTCTCTACTTCAAGAAACCCCAATACGCCATATCCATGACATTGGATATGCCGTATCAAACCGACTCCAGACCTTATAAATAGAAAACTTAAAAATGAGTTTTAAGTGTGCTAAATCATATTCTCGATACCTAATCCACAAAAGTCAATTTTCAGTGGAGAGAAAGAGCAGAAGAGGTCTTGCAACGCATTCCAATCCATAGGAGACAACGTGTAATTTCTTATACTTTTGTAATCGTTCATTTTTTGGTATCATTCGTTAACTCGGTTAGTGTACCTTGGCTAAGCCATTACTCTTGTATTAATTATCATGTCTGAAGGCTAATACCTTTGGGTATCAGCCATTATTATGAAGATCAGAATGTTTGGTTTTGTTTATATCTCGATTGCTTAATTTATCGTTGTATGCTTGTTTATGTTTATCAATTTAGACTTGTTTACGTGCTTAAGTATGCGACCTATCATTCAACTGGGTCTAGTCCTACATATTTAATGTGTTGCAATTTATATATCTAGAATCATAGGATCACAAATATTAACCTATCTTTGCCCTTTGATTGTGAGCTTAGTTGAGCCATAAGGTGACCTTGGTAGCAACAAGTATGTTCTAATCCATTGGTAAAGACTCAAACAGTGGACTACTAGTATATAAGGAGTCGTTAAGCAGTAAGTGGGTAAAGTCTCTATGAGCTAGGGTTTAACAAGATCACCATTGCTTTAATCCCTAAGTTAGATTATAATCAGCAAATAAGGATGCTTTATGCATATGCTTTAATTGTGACAGAATTAATGTGTCTAGGTCTTAGGATGAAGTCCCGCCTAAGTCTTTAGAATGATATGCCACCTTTAAATTGTGACAGAATTAATGTGTCTAGGTCTTAGGATAAAGTCCCGCCTAAGTCTAAGAATGATATGCCACCTCGAGATAAGTAATCATTGCACTGAATAAACAAACCAACTTCTAATCGGATTAATGATGGCTAATACAGTTTTCTATCATAAGGCTTGACCGCTCTTTTATCTTCTGTTAATTTGCTTGCATGGGTTAAAGTGTCTTGAATTGATTGTAGTTACCACCAAACCCATGCCAGTCTCTCAGGCTGAAACTCCCCCTTTTTACCTGTTAGAATTAGGATTAGAACTAACATAGGATTAGCATAGGTTTGACTTAGATTATAATTAACTTAGATTAGTAAACCAAAATATTAATAAATTAAGAGATTTAACTTCGCTTCAAGTGTTCGAAATCCTACTTACCATGAATCTACCATCGACCGGGTACACTGCCTGTTAAAGTGTTGTTTTTGGTTAAGTCGGCAAAATATAAATTTAAAACTTGAATCCATAAATATACACCACACAACGACACATCAATTTTTTGGCGCCGCTGCCGGGGAGAAGATAAGAAAAAAAAAAAAAAAGAAAAAAAAAAAAAAATTAAATAAAAAAAAAGAAAAAAAAAAAAAAAAAAAAAGAAAAAAAAAAAAAAAAAGAAAAAAAAAAAAAAAAATAAAAAAAAAACAAAAATATAAATAGAAGAAAAAAAATAAAAAAAATAAAAAAAAAAAAAAAAAAAAAAAAAAAAGAAAAAAAAAAAAAAAA
The DNA here is from genome assembly GCA_026074375.1 of Tanacetum coccineum. NCBI lineage: Eukaryota > Viridiplantae > Streptophyta > Magnoliopsida > Asterales > Asteraceae > Tanacetum > Tanacetum coccineum. The sequence continues at coordinate 41,386 of BQNB010032433.1, read as the reverse complement.
AAAAAAAAAAAAAAAATAAAAAAAAAAAAAAAAAAAAAAAAAAAAAAAAAAAAAAAAAAAAAAAAAAAAAAAAAAAAAAAAGAAAAAAAAAAAAAGAAAAAAAAAAAAAAAAAAAAAAAAAAAAAAAAAAATAAAAAAAGAAAAAAAAAACACCCACCACAACCCTCCACCACTCAACGCCAACCCCCCCACCCCAGCCCCCCCCCCCCCCCCCCCCCCCCCCCCTCCCCCCCCCCCCCCCCCCACCCGAACCCCCCCCCCCCCCCCCCCCCCCCCCCCCCCCCCCCTGCCCCACCCCCCTCCACCCCCCCCAACCCACGCCCCCCACAACCCACCCCCGCCCCCCCCCCCCCATCCACCCCCCCCCCCCACTGTACCCACCCCCCCCCTCCCCCCCCCCCCCCCCCCCCCCCCCCAGCCCCCGACCACCCAGCGACTCCCCCCAATCCCCCCCCCCACCCCCCCCCCCCCCCCCCCCCCCCACCTCCTCCCCCCCCCCCCCCCCCTCCCTCCCCCCCCCCCCAACCCCCCCCCCCCACCCCCCCTCAACCCCCAACCCCCCCGCCCCCCCCCCCCACCTCCCCCCCCACCCCCCCCCTCACCACCCCACTCCCCCCCCCCCTCCCCCCCACCCCGCCCACCCCCCCCCCCCCTCCCCCACACCCCAACGCCCCCCACAGTCCCCCCCGCCCCCCCCCGCCCCCACCTAGCCCCCCCCCCCCCACCCACCCCACCTCCCCCTCCCCCCCCCCCCGCAGCCCATCCCCTCCGCCCCCTCCCCCCACCCCCCCACTCACCCCCCCCCGCCGCCCCCCCACACCCCCCCCCACCCCCTCCCTACCACACCCCCACCCCCCCGCCCCACGCCACCCACCATACCACCCCCCACCCCCCCCCCCCCCCCCCCCCCCCCCCCCCCCACACACCCCCCACCCCCTTCCCTCCCCCTCCCCCACCCCCCCCCCCCCCCCCCGCCCCCCGCCCACCGCCCACCCCCACCCCCCCCCCCCCCCCCCCCCCCCCCCCCCCACCCCCCCACACCCATCCCCCCCCCCCCCCCGCCCCCCCCCCCCCCACCCCCCCCCCCCCACCCAACCCCCCCCCCCCCCCCACCCCCACCCCCGCCCCCACCCCCGCCCTCCCCCCCCAACCCCCCCCCCCCTTACACCCCCCCCCCCCCCCTCCGCCCCCCCCCCCCCCCCCCCCCCCCCCAATCCACCCCCCCCCCCCCCCCCTCCCCCCCCCTACCCCCCCCCCACCCCCCCCCCCCACCCCCCGCCCTCCCTCCACCTCCTCCCCCAAAACCGCCCCCACCCCCCCCCCACCCCCCCCCTCCCTCCCACCCCCCCAACCGCCCCCACCCCCCCCCCCCCCCCACCCCCCCCCCCCCCCCCCCCTCCCCCCACCCTCCCCCCCTCACAGCCCCCCCTCCCCCCCCATCCCTGCCCCACCCCCCCCCTCCCCCCCCCCCCCCCTCGCCCTCCCACACCCCCCCACCCCCCCCCCTCCCCCCCCCCCCCCCACGTCCCCCCCCCCAAACCCCCCCCCCCACCCCCCCACCCACCCACCACCCCCCCGTCCCCCCTCCAAACCCCCCTCCCCACCCCCCCCCCCCCCCCCCCCACCCCTCCCCCCCCCCACCCCCCCACCCCCACCTCTCCCCCTCCCCCCCCCCCCCCCCCCCCCCCCCCCGCTCCCCACCCCCACCCCCCCCGCCGCCCCCCCCCCCCTCCCCCCTCCCCCACGCCCCCCGCCTCCCCCCCCCCCCCCACCCCCCCCCCCACCCCCCCCGCCCCCCCCCCCCCCCCCTCCCCCCCCCACCCACACCCGCGCCCCCCCTTACCCCTCCCCACACCCCCCCCTCCCCCGCCCCAAACCCCCCCCCCCCCCCCCAACCCCCCCCCCCCCCCCCCGCCCCCAACCCCCCCCCCCCCACCCCACCCCCCACCTCCCCCCCCCCCCCACCACCCCCCCCCCCCACCCCCACCCCCCCCCCAAACCCCCCCCCCCCCCCCCCCCCCCCACACCCCCCAAACCCCCCCCCCACCCCCTCCCCCTCCCCCCCCCCCACCCCCCCCCGCGCCCCCACTCCCCCCCCCCCACCCCCCCCCACCCCCCCCCCCCTCGCCCCCTCCCCCCCCCCCCCCCCCCCCCACCCCAAACCCACTCACCCACCCCCCCCCCCCCCCCAAACCCCCCCCCCCCCCCCCCCCACCCCCCCCCCCCACCCCCCCCCCCCCCCCCCCCACCCACCGCCCCTCCCCCCCACACCCTCCCCCCCCACCCCCCGCCCCCCCCGCCCCCCCCCCCCCCCCCCCCACCCCCACGCCCCCCCCCCCCCCCCCGCCCCCCCACCACAACCCCCCCCCGCCACCCCCACCCCAACCAACCATTAAATAAGCTATATAAGCAAGAACAAGCAATTTTCAATAACTAATAAGCAACAAAATAAGCTGGAACTTATAAAGCAATATAAAAGGCTAAAATGGACAGTTTTTGAGAAAACTTTAAAAGAAGCTGAAATTTTTCATTAAAATTAAAAAGGTTACAATGTTTTTAAATTAAAATGACATAAAGACAATAAAAACATGAATTAAAGCTAAACTAAAAAAAACTCCTCTACTTTCTGTCTTCTTTTTCCTTTTATAAGCTGTCCAGGCCTTTGCTTTGTGTTTGTTGTGTTAGCTTGCTGAGAGGCTTCAAAGCCTCAATCTTGACCCTTCATTTAGATTGCTGCCCACTCCTTATGATCCTAGCCCTTCATTTGTATTCGTCCAATAACACAGCTTAAGATTGCCAGCGTGTACTGTAAGCCCATGTGGGGGTGGGGTTAATGGAGAGTGATGTTTTGGAGTGGGGTGAAGTATTTGTCTTATGTTGCAGGTAAAACACACACGAATTGTGTGTGTGGGAGAAGTACAGTAAATGGCGGGTAAATTTGTTTATAAAAGGGCAGGGGAAAAGGTTTGGGTAAATGGCATAAACAGTCCCTGAGAGTGTATGATGCTATTGCAAGCATCGTCCTTGATCTTTGCATAATTGGTCCCTGAGGTTAGGTTTGGTTTTGCACTGTTAGTCCCTAAAGGACTAACTATGCAAGGTGTAAAGGGTTTGGGTAAAACGAGTGTTAAAGGGGGTTTGGGCTTAGAGTTGGCAGTTTGGGCCTTTATATAATAAAAGGGGATTTTGGGCTTTTATCTTTTAAGGCTTATAAAGGTCTTCAATATAAAAGCTAAATGGGCTGTCCCGGCCCATTGAATGGGTACGGGTTAGCCCATTAACTTTTTCTTCGGTTTTGGCTCAGTCTTTGACTTCTTGGGTTTGACTTTGACTTTTGTTAATTTTGACTTTGTCTTTTTCACACTCTTTGTTGGGAAATAGATTGTAAAAGACTTAATACTGGTAGTATAACAGTTAAGTATGGTAGTAATTAGTTAGTTCTGGCAAACACAAAAACAAGCATATTTATGGCATTTTATGTGCGTTTTTGTCATTAGGTCAAATATTATGTAAAAAGGTATGTTTATTAAAACAAAACGCAATACCAGGATGTCATTTATTTTCCTAAATCAAGAATTTGTATGTGCCATTTGGCATCCCGTTCGACCCCAAATTGTTTTATAAGGATTGGATTAAATTGGAGCAAGTCTAACTTAAAAACTTTTCTGTAAACAAAAGTGCTTGCCAAGAGACAACCCGAAATGTAATTTTCAATTTTTATCTAGTTTGTCTTCCCAGATAGCTAATACGGCATATCCAAACCTCATGGATACGGCGTATTCACTATCTGGACATTATCCAGTCTTTATTTTCTGCGCAGTCTATACGATGTATTCATTAAATGAATACAGCGTATACATGTATCAATACGACATATCCTGGGGAATGGATATGGCGTATCGACTTCCTGTACAGTTTTAGGTATTTATTTCGAGTCTAACCAAACGAATACACGGAGATAGAATTGCAATTTTTTCTAAGAATTTATACAGGACCTTGTGAATGAAAATCGAAGAATGTTGGTGGAGAATTTACAAATCTGGAGATCTTGAAGTGTTGGGTTAAGACGGTTGTTCAACACAAATTCTTGCTCAATAAACTTAACATGGAGAATCTGCTGAGCAAATATCAGGAGAGTTTCTCATTCTAACAATGAAAAATGTGTTATCAAATTCATAAACTGGCCCTATGGTGTCAAATAAACTTACTTTCAAAAAAACCTATATCTCTATAATATAATATGCATGAACAAATTCCCTACTAAATAATAAGAACGAAAGGTGGTGCTATCTTCTTTTCTTTCTTTTGAAATAATAAAATTTTTTTACTCTTTAAACATTTTTTATAGGAAATAACTTACGCATGTAGCGTATGAAAAAGAAACGTTTTTGACGAGGAAAATACAACCTTAATAATTTTTTGATCATTCTTGATGTCACCAAACTAATACACGTTTACGTCAAAAAAATTCAACACGATATTAAAAATAATGTTTCCACATTATTTCTCATAGCGTTATTTATTTATAACGTAACGCGTATATATTTATATAACGAGACACATTTATTCCTCACCTTTTATATAAATTTAATCACATGTTAAATCGACGTTGTTCTACACTTTAAACCTTTCTTTTCTTTTGCGTCGACCAATATTCAAAAATCACTACAATTTGATGAAACTCTTCTTTTGTCCCGACATCAAGCGAATGTCAACCCAACATAACGTAACTATCTACTTTACAAAATCTCTACAAGACTTGTCTCTACCCATACCTTTTTTTCTTGCTTGCACATTGTCTAAGTCGGCTACAAATACTCAATATCACATATCATGGAAACAATAATGAACTCACTTGCTGAATGATAGAACATGGCACAGTATGAAGATATAAATATGACAAGGACCACTCTTCTTGTTCCTTTGTTTTGTTCCATTCGAAAAGAAACAGCTCCCACAAGTGACAACAATTGAGCTTACAAACATGGAGTCATGGTAAAATAATATTAACAACATATGGTCTCATGATCTCTAGCGGGATTTGACCCCACAAGACCTTCTCTGATTCTGACATCACAAATCGAACATTAAATGTATATTGAGATAAGGAGACACATGTATACAATTAGATTCCTTTATATATTTATACGTACATACACATGCATGTATTTACATCAGACCCCATATAATACACTACACCACACTTGGTCATTCTTGCTCACTGTCACGAACCAAAGGAGAAAGGAAAGAAGAAGGCGTGTAAAAAGGGTTTATAAAGTATCAGATAGTAGGGTTTTCGACTTCATATTGCATTCGTATTCCCTTCATTCGGGTATAGTAAGCATCAAATCTTTTCACTCATCTCATGTATATCCTCATTTAGTCAATAGTTATGTGCTTGCAAAATGTTAAAGAAAAGAAACTCATAGTTGTGTGCTTGTAAAACATTAAAACAAACAAACACCATTTTCTTCAAGAAGGCAAACCTACTGATCTTTTCGGGTTCATTGGGAAACTCGTATAAAAACTTGGCTAATGAAATTTCTAGGTTCATCACTCGTTAACGAGGTATATGAGTAGTGTTCATGCAAAGTTTCATACTTTAACACCTTATAACAAAGCGAGAAATTAGCTTTCAAATATGTTATTTTATGTATAAAACTGTCCTGGTGGGTCGACTTTAGACCCTGTTCTGACCCGGTTTGACCATGAGTGCAAGTCGTGTTTATGAATTTCTCATTAGTAGGGATGGTAAAGAGTTCATTTCCTTTGGAATCTCGTTAAACGGATTAGTAACGAACGAGATATGGTCTCGAGAAAATTGCCTTTTGCAATATTGTTTTAACCCATTTTGACAAGTACTGGTATTCAAACACCCCTTGAGAAACATCAGAGAATTTTTGTTGTGTTAAAAATCTAGAATTACTACCCTTTAATATGACCTATGTTGAGCTTACATACCAAAATTCAACTCCTAATAACATGTATTGATGTGGGAAATCAAATGACAAAAATCATGATTTTATGTACAAAATAAGTCGAAAATAGGCTGACTTTGAGCCACAGTTTCGACCCGTTAGACTTGAGTAATGGGTTGGGACTATAGTGGGATTTGTAGACGGCTTAGTAAAGAACGTGTGGGACTTGGAATTTCACGAAAAGGTTGAGTAATGAACGCGTGAGGTGAGTTGCAAAATAGTCGTTTCATTAACAAGTTTTTAAGCTACAGAAATGGGTTGTCTTTGTGTACCTCTTTCGACCGCTTTAAGAGCTGGGTTAGGTCGGTTTATGTAGTATATGTAAACTTGAGCTGGTCGTGACCACGTAGGAAAAAGAATGGATGAAAACGGCCTAAAAACGAATAAGATATCGCTATTCAAATATTCATGATTTTGGTTTAATTTTGTGTTGGCAGCTTGCGTAGGTCGCGACCCATAAGGGTTTAGACCTTGTTTTGACCCGTTAAACGATGTCGTTATTGAAAACTCATAACATGGATGTCATAGTCTACCTGGCCGAGAACGCGTAGGTACTTTTGGTTTGTCGTGAAAGTCAACATCGAGTTCTAAAATGATACCCAAAGTTCTACCAAAAACCACCCTTTCTAAACAATAAAAATTGTCAGCCTTGTTTTAATTAATCTTTTCAACGTCACTACTTCGGCCATTTATTTGGGGCGTTTAGAGACCAAACCGTGAGTTGACCCGAACTAACTATCTAAAGTTCACCTGGCCTAGTTTTCCAAAAGTCTGACGTCGTAATTTACGGACTTATATTTAGAGCGTGACGACCCCTTTAAGTTGACCGTATGACTAAAATTAATATTTTTTTAAAACAAATATCTTCATTAGATAATCGAAATACAAGCACATGCTAGGGACGAAACTTCATTTAAATTCATTCATATTGCATATTTATCCTAAATATGTATTATTATCACTTAGGTTGCAGATAGAGCTATTTTTTTCTCGTTTTGCGTGCATCGTTTTTCCGTGCCTATACTAATTGATCTTATCTTGCTATTACATTAAGGTGAGTTTATAGCCCCACCTTTACTCTTATTACTTGCTTTGCAAAACTTTGGGGTGAGAAACATGCAAAAACCATTATTTGGACCTGAACTAAATTTGTACTTCTCTAAACTATTGCGTAGAATTAGCACTAAGCCCTTCTGTATCCCTTATGCCCATCTTATGAACCGTTTAATCCTACTAGGTAGTGCGAGTGTTATAAATAGATCAATTGGGGGTGACTCCCCCCGTCCGGGTTGGTAGTGCCAACTGGCTGGACGTATACCATTTCGGCATTCGAGTGTATTGGGATAAACACTTACTATTTTGGGCCTTTTCGTATGTCACTTATGTATACACCACTGTCGTAGCTTCGGTTGCATGAACTTAGTGCTGACGCAATAAACATTTTGGTGTAACATTATATTCGTTGTAATGTTGTATACCTGATTGGTCCTACTTAACTGCTTTTTATATAAACCTATGAACTCACCAGCGTTTAGCTGACTTTTAAGCATGTTTTTCTCAGGTGTTGAATTGGCTGTTGTTATCCATTTTCCTGAGGCTTGGCAAGGCATGGGCATATATAGTATATGAAGTGTTTATACATATTCCTATGACACTTTTTATTTGGGACAACTTAATTTATTGGGCCTTATTTTCCGCATTTCAGACGATGATTGTAAATAAATCTTATTCAAACTAATCTATCTTTTAAAAACGGTTTAAATAAGCTGTTCTTTATTACTTGTGTTGTGAACCGATACGTAGCACCCCTGGGACCCGAATTGCTTCTGTTGCACTGATTTTTAGGGTTGTTACAATTTTAGTGTCATTGACGCCATTTGTGTAATGGTGATTTACTGAAGACCAATGAGGTTTCATGTTCGGCTCTGAAACAAGTTAGGGGAGTGTAGAGTGCACACTTGTTGAGCTAACCTGTAATCTATCAAGACAGGAATTGCAGGGTTTACGCCGTAAACTATGTGTTGTTTACGCCATAAAGTCCTATGGTATAATGGGAAAAGCTTTGATATTGTAACCTATACGCCTAGTTTACGCCGTAAACTTTAGACAAAAACCATGGCTTGAAAGCTTATGCCGTAACGGATTATGTTACGCCGTAACAAGTATAACTTGTATGGACTTTACGTCGTAACAGATAAAGTTACGCCGTAAAGTCTACGTTAGACAGTTGGTAAAATTCAGTTTTAACCAACTTTAACTGCCCAAAACTGCTTTAACTTTTTGTGTTAAAGACTCAGGAACCATTGGTCTCAATAGACACATAAAACATACAAAAATTCCTTACAATTCCTTCATTGGTCTTGATTTAGGCTTTGTGCTTGAACACAAATTTCTATACTCCTTGTATTATCCCGATAGAGATTTCATGCAACCCAAGCATTGATAAGGGTCGAAATACTTTATACGGAAAGTGTATCAAATACGATACAAGCCGCGTTTTCTGGATTTCTTCACACATACCTACCAATTTCTAAAAGTAGTAAGACCTTTTTTGATTTTTTGTGATGTTCAGTTTGGTTTATACGCAAAACAGGAGTGTATTACTTTGTGATTATTGAATATTACATATAAGATTCATAAAGTTAAATATGCTTGAAAATCACACTATTTCTCATAGCTCATCTGCCATATTAGGAATATGAGAGACGTCAAAGAGTAATGGTGTTAATTAAGGATAGGATAATAATTAGTTAAATATTTATAGGTTTGAATATACTAAAAACAACATTTGCTTACTTGCTATTGTTTGTGTGGACACTGCTATTCTCAAATCATGGGGTTTTAAGGAAGGAATGAGGTAATCGTTGCTTAGTTATCTGTTTTACCAAGTATGTATAATTAAAAATTCATTGATACAATAGTTTCCCCTTAAGGAATGCTCTAAATTATTTATACGTAGGTTTCTTATTGCTAAGATAATGATTCCAAATTAAGTAATTGATAGGTCTTGTTTATCTTGAATCATACATAATCAACCATGGAAGCTTGTAGAGAATAGTAGAGGAGAGAAAGTATTCCAAAATTCAAATGTTATAAATGGAGGGAAAGGGAAAATGTTTATTACAAGACATCACCCTCTAATGATGATTAGATGGATATTTATAGGAGAAGGAAGGAGCATTCTCTTCCTTTTTTTTTTACTCTCCAGTTCCCTAAATCTTTGGGTAATTTTGCTATTTCTTCTTTTGCTTAATATACCTTATTACAGTTACTTTATTCTAAAACAAAATTAAAAGACTATTATATCTAAAATATAATCTAAACCACATAAATCGACACTTTTTATGAACTTTACAATCTCCCTTAAGGTCGATTTTCTGGGCGTTCTATTCGTGGTCACCAAAAGGGGTCTCTCCATTCCATTTACATATTTTCCATATTCTTATTTGATTACAAATACTTCATTCTTATTTCAATCTCTTCTTCTAAACAATTTAGATATCAACTTCATATTGTTGGAGTTCTTTATACATAGCCATTCTTTCACATCATATTGTAACTCTTTTAATCTTTTATTACTGATTCAGGTTGCATCACAAAATATGAATCTCTGATGTCTCATCTCACACTTTTCTTTTCTTCGCTATTCTTGTGGTATGATTCCTTGCACGGGCTCATAGGTAGTTGATGGAGAAAAATTTTTGCTTTTCAACTCATGGGAAAGATTTTGTTGGTGCAGTAAGATACTTTATGTTGATTTAATTTCAATTCCAGTTGGAAATCATGCAAATCATTCTCCCATATCACTGAACTTTGATGAATACTGACTAAAGACCGTAGCACCCTGTTTCTGCATAGTTAGGCAATCTTGCCTTTCATAATCTGCAAAATACATATCCTCAATATCATTCTTATTGTGATTCTTGTAAGCATGCTTGGTAATAATAAATCAATGCACTCATTAGCTCTCCCCTCTTTGCGATATCTTGTATTAAACTAGTGTTCATGACCCAATTCCAGTTGTTCTTGATGACTTGAAATGATCTTTGAATTTGAATTAACCTCTTCAATTTAGATTTTCCAGGCTCCCTTTCTGTTTCCTTTATGTAAAGATCTTTCGCATGAGGATTATTCTAAATGTTTCAACACCATATCGAGCATAGGATTAAATTTCTTAACACACTTATCTTACCCATCTGGAAGTTCGTTCTTTTATATCATAATCATTGAAAATAAATCTGCAGGAACTTGTGATAGTGGACAATACTATCTTCTATGGCCCTGTGAACTTCCTTTCTTTAGATACAAAAGATCTTGATTTATCAGAGATAGTGTGGAGCTCAGGATCTCCTTTGATAGCTTTGAACGAGAGTATTAGGGGGGGGGGGCGGGGGGGTGTGGAGTGGTGAGTCTTTCGTTGATGTGGAGAGAAAGAATTTCCTTTTACTTTCCAAAACCAATGTCCTTTTCAAGAAAATTCTTAATTCGATCAATTTGATATTGATGCTCATCTCCTGAAGTACATCTTTGTCTCAGCATCTCATCAGCCATTTTCTTTAACTTTGCTTCATCAATAGTCAGTGATACTTCTTCCATAATATCTTGTGACACTTGCTTCATCGGTATTTCATCATCATCTGAAGCATAAGAATCAGTCTAAAAATCATAATCATCTTCTTGCTCTTGATTACCTGAATTTGGATGACCTCGTTCCTTTCATTGACTTGGTCAGAGATGACTCTCCGATACTTACGCTTCATACTCAGATGTATTCTACCGCTTTGTACTATTCTCCCTCTCAGGATGAGCATCATCATGAGGATCGTCCTGATCTCTTAGACGAATAGCAGAAGGTCTACATGTAGTTTGTGGTACCTGAAGATTCTCAAACTTCATCTGAAGTGCAAGCCATATTGCTATGTATTGTTGTTGCAATTGAGGATTGTCTTTCATAGAGAGATATAGTTGATATTGTTGTTCTGGACAGAGAGTGTTTGTGATTGAGCTGGGATGAAAATGAAGGGGATGTGACCAGAATATTACTTTCTTTCTGACGCATGCAACTTGAGATGGAATGTGTATTATCAATTGCTTTCTAAATTTGTAAGGAGATTTCAGCTTGTATATTCCCTCGCTCTTGTAAAATAGCTTTAGCAATCATCCGTTCCATCTCTTCTTTAGTCTTTTGTCTTTCCATAATCAACCCTTCTACAACATACACTGGAACTTGATTCTGTACCCTGCTCGGAAACTGCTTTTTCATGCTCTTAATATGGTATCTACCACCATAGTAGGTAATGATTCGACCATTACTTCTTGGAGATGATCAACAAGAGTATCGAATGACTTCCTTGACAAAAATCTTTCTTTGAGATGTTCAAACAAATATGTATACCGTCCCTGTAACTCCTGAAAGAAATTCTTGTATCGTTTGAACCGAGCAGGTTTGGCTTTGAACAATGATAGAAGTCGGTTTGCTCTAGACAGTTTGGTGTGTTGTGATCTTGATGATGATGTTGTTTGAGTATGAGTTACCGTCAATTCCTGGAGTTTCTCAGTATCCGAAGATACAAGATTAGTATGAGTCCTAGGAGATCTAATTGGTGTGGGTAATGGTGTACTCTTAGACTCATCTACGATCTTCCCTTTCTCCCTTCGCTTTAATTCATACACTTCATCAGTTATTTCATCCTCCTTTTCATTAACATTGATAGGTATGACAACATTAGTAACTTCCACCTCTTCATCATTAGTTCTCTCCACCTCCGAACTTTCCTTATCACTCTAGGGCTCTAACCTAGTGTTGGGAATTTTTGGTTCGTCATTCCTAGGAGGTAAACTGTCATCAATAACATTCTCAGATCCTTCCACCAACTTTTCAATCTCTTCAGACGCCAAGTGCTTGTTGACCAGTTCCACATTTTCTCTAGCTTCTTGCTCTTCTCGACTTTTGTGCTCAGCAAGACTTACTTGTAATGTATCTTGTAAGATCATCTCGTCTGCTTTTTCAATAGTTTGTACTGGAACTGGTGGAGTTAAACGTGTAGATCTCCTTTCAGGAAGACAAAAATGAATCATAGTAGATCATTTTGGAGCACTTGACTCTGCTGTATCCTTTTTAGGGTTAGGTAACCTAGGGGCACTAGGTGTCCTATGCGTTCCTTAGGTAGACTCAGTCGGTTGTGATTGAGTCAGAGGAACATCTAACCCAAACACCTCTGCATACATCCTGTAATGCTCCGTGTGCTTCATCTATTCAGTGATCATCCAATCTGGAATTTGCATGCCAACTTTATATTTGTATCTTCCTGAATTAAAGATATTTTTCATTATGTCATCATCTTGAAGATTGTGATACATGTCTCGAGCTCATCTTGAGATTTCAGGAAAGATAGTCATGTAATGACTAACAATGATCTTTGTAAATCTTGGATACAGAATCGAAGATGTTAGATGATGAAGAGAATAGTAAATTCCTTCCCATAGAAGCTCCACATAATCCATGTGAATGTTATTGACAAAGCAATACATAATTTACATTATTTGCAACGGCGGTTGATCCCATCCTGTGACACGTGTTGTCAAGCACTTGGAAAATATCTTGCATAATGTTTGCCATGGTTGCAGAAGACTAGTTGTCTTAAAGCTTGACGATGTCTTCAGTTCCATTGTAAAGCCCAATTGTTGTTTATAGAATGGAACCATGTCAGAAAATGATGGTGGTGGCACGAATGAATTATGATTGTTGTCATTTGCTTGAGGTAGATGAAAGATTGTTCTGAAGTCATCCAGTGTAAGAGAAAGTTCTTTCTTGTCCAACATAAACTTGAGCCTATACTTTGAACCGTCTTCCTTCAAAGTATGCCAGAACTGTGCCATATAAATCCATGGTACGGAGGAAGAAGCTGCAATGCTGAATCGTAATGGATGATTCTTGATGATGTTCGTCAGAATTTTGCTTTCCGGTGGGCATTGCACATGTTCAAGATCAACTTTCTTGTTAGCATCCATAAGATCATATCGTTTGTTCGGAGGACACAGTTCGTCTGGATGAACATCAGCTGCATGTTGTTGTTGTGCCATGATGATTACTGAATGAATAAAATGGAGATGTTAGGTAACAAATAATTCTTTTGACATTTTTGTCTTTTTCCACTCTGTCTGTTTTATATGTTCTGGCAATTCTTTTTGAACATATTTTTGATCAGTTTCTTTCTCATGTGCTCGTTCTTGATTTTTCTAGCACATGCCATACGCTTTATTCGAATTATTCTTTTGATTTATCATTTTTGTGTGTTCTGGCAATTCTTTTTCGAACACACTTTTGATTTGCTTTTTCGCGTATGGATTTTGCTCTCTCTTTCTGTTTTTAGAATATCCTCACCAGAAATTCTTTGTGACATGATACTCTTTCAAGAATGATGAAGATTTCTCTTTTGATTTTAATCAAGACTCTTTTACTAAACATTAAAGAGAAATCATTCAACTTCTTAAAATTGTTTTGTGAAAGAGTATCATTTGAACACAAAAACAGATTTTGAGAACTTTTTCCAGAAATCTTTTGACAAAACTTTCTTTATAATGATAACATAGAATCATATAATCACAAACCCATAATTGAATGGACACTAAGACACTCACTCCTCATTCTGTTCATTGCATAAAATGGCCAAAACCACACATGTCTTAGTCCACTTAAACAATTGAGATTTGGATTTTCATATTCAAGTTAAAAAAAATTCACTTTCACTTTTTGTCATGATTTATAAGCAATGAAGACAATCATATCTAATTCAATAATTGAATGAATACTAAGTCACTCACTCCTCATTCTGTTCATTGCAGAAAACGGCCGAAACCAGACATGACTTAGTCCACTTAAACAATTACGAATATATATATGTCCCACAGCTTAGAATTCATAGAAACTTGATTTCTTTCTCAAAAATTATTTGGTGTTTTCACCACACATGAGAAACTGATCTTTTTGTTCCACAGACATTCAAGCATTAATCATCATAAGCATTAATCATGAAAATTATTTCTTTCTCAATACAGCTTTACTTTTCCACAATCGCATTTTACTGAATTTTGTCTTTTTGACACCACCAAGTTTGACTTTTTGACCCTTCCGATTTTGGCTATTTGACTATTACTGAGTTTCACAAACTAGATAAACAATAATTCATTTTAACTTATGTAGAAACCAAACTCGATTCGTTTTATGTTCTATTATCATTTTCAGACTCCAAACAGTTAGACAAACAATCAAACTCGATAATAATCAAACTCGATGAACACCATATACTTCCGAATTTCAAATTCAGCGACTAGTTAACCATTCCTAAGCTATTTATCACTTATTTTTCCATAAACATAGTTTCTTATCGTCCTTGATTTCAATCTTGTTGCATAAACTCGATAAAACATAAACTCGGTAGAATAAACACAAACTCGATAATCCTAAATATTACCGAGTTTAAACTCGATAATGCAAACTCATATATTATCCAATCCACAAATCATATCCACTTACGTTTGAGTAAGAAAAGTAGTGGTAATCGTTGTAATGAACTCGAAAGACTGTCGTTGATTTTCTACTCAAACTCGATAATATGACTCGGTAAAAGAAAAGTGAAAATGAAAAATCTTTCTTCCTTTTATAGCCACCGAAAAAGATTCAGAAATTACACTTTCAGTCCCTTTAGTTTAACATTCCGAATTTTGATTTTGATTTTTCAAAAACTCCCCCTCGAGTAATGAAGTCATTTCAAAATTTGTTCACCATTATCAAAAACTCCCCCTTGGAATGAAATCATACTAAGCTCGTAGTCCAAAAATGAAGATGTTTGAGTTTAAAATAAAAACTCCCCCTTGAAAATATAGCATTTTTCAATTTCAGTTTATTTGAGAGATCATTGTTTTTATTTTATTTTCGAAATGATGTATATGATTGAAAAATAATAATTTAAGTTAAAAAAATTCATATGAAAAATATGACAAATCTTTTTGTATTTTTGTATTTTTCAAAATTTTCTTTTGTTTTTGAAAATATATTTACATGTTTTTGATGTATGATTTTTTTTCAAAAAGATAACTTTGTCAGGCTTTCCAACTGTGTTGGAGTCATACATCTCATACCAATGCGATGAACTAGATACTCAAAGCGTTCTTTTGGAAGATCTTTAGTAAATAGATCCGCAAGTTGGTATTCCGTCCCGACAAAGTAAATTTCTACAATACCCTTCTCAACATGTTCCTTAATAAAATGATACCGGAATCCGATTGTACATGTATCCATAGTCAAGCAGTTGAGTTCGTATCCAAATAACTTATGCACAACATGCAGACAAGGAAACATATTCAGCCTCAGTAGTAGACATCGCAGTACAATCTTGTTTCTTTGAACTCCAACTCATAAGTTTTCCACCTAGAAATTGCAATCCTCCTGATGTGCTTTTACAATCATCTTTACATCCTGCATGGTCCGCATCTAAATATGCAATTAGTTCAAATCCGGAATCCTTCAGATACCATAAGCCCATGTTACAGGACTGTCTCAGGTACCGAAAGATCCGTTTAACCTCTTTGAGGTGTTTGACCGTAGGACGTGCTTGATAACGAGCACATACAAAAGTAGCAAAAGCAATGTCTGGACGACTGACTATTAGGTACATAAGCCCTCCTATCATACGACGATAAGTTATTTGATCAGTAGGAGTGCCTTGTACATCAGCATCCAACCTCTTAGTTGCCATAGGTGTACTCATTGAGACACATTCATCTAGACCATGTTTCTTTAACAACTCAATTGCATATTATGACTGATGATTCGTCAATAATATATATATATATATATATATAATAACACAAGCAAACACTCAACCAATTACCTTTAGCCAAGGATTGGTCAAGAGTTCACAAATTAAAATACATATATATGTCTGGAAGTAGGATTCCCGAGTCGTATGTCCCAACGAGGCTTGAATGGAAAATCGAATTACGTATTGATAATTGATGCTTGAATGGAATAATGATTTGGTTGATTAAAATGCACAAGCAATTAAGGAAAACCTAACAACGAAGACTATTAAAGATTTAAATAAAAAACTAAATTATCAAAAATTAAACCCTAAAGTGATAAAAATGCTTAACTGTTAAGCAGTTTGAGCTTAAATAAGCTAATGGAAAATGGAACAAACAAGTTGGGTACTAATCCTAATAAGCAAATGCAAATAAAGATAAGTAAGGTAAATAAACTAGAACAGGCATAAAAGCTATAAATGGTGAAAACACTTGAAATTTTTATACTAAGACGTAAATAAACTCAAATCAGCTTAAGACCAAACCAATTAAGCTAGAACAGGCCTAGACAAACCTAATAAGCTAAACTATCCTTAAATAAGCAAATTCAATAAGCAATTAAGCTAAATTAAGCAAGAGAAACTCAGCAGTACTAACTTAGAGTTAGTACTGCTAGCTTTGAGTTAGTACTGCTGGCTTTAATAAAACACAATGAAATAAGAAATAAGCAAATAAGCTAAAACAGATATTTAACTAACCCTAATAAGCACTCAGGCATAAGAATAAGCACTAGAATAAACTAGAATGGCGAATAAGCTAAAAAAAACTAAAAACTGATAAACTCTTGAAATTACTTTGAAAAGGCAAATAAGCTTAAATAAGCTCTACTAAAGATAGTAAACGAAAATGGGATTAATCTACTCTAAAAAGCTAAGCGAATCTTAAATAAGCAGAAATAATAAGCTAATAAGCAAAAATGAACTAACAGTACTAACAGTTTTAACTACCAGTACTAACCTGGAGTTAGTACTGTTAGTTGAAAATCCCAAAAGAGAACTAGCAGTACTAACTATGGGTTAGTACTGCTTGTTCCAAACACCCCTTAAAGTTTTCAAAAATCATTTTTCTTTTTTTTTCTTTTTTTATTTTAAGCTGATTTGGTCCTAAATTGTTAAAAACAGATTATCAAAAAACAAATTAAGACACTTATAAGCAGATTCCAATCAATAATAAGCACTTAAATAAGCTAAATCAATCTGACAGTTTTAACTCATAACTAACA
This sequence comes from Tanacetum coccineum, assembly GCA_026074375.1. NCBI lineage: Eukaryota > Viridiplantae > Streptophyta > Magnoliopsida > Asterales > Asteraceae > Tanacetum > Tanacetum coccineum. The sequence goes on along the minus strand of BQNB010032433.1, from coordinate 24,322 downwards.
GTACTAACTAAGAAATTTACACAAATCACTTTTAAACTAACAACTAAGCAAGATAAGCACTAAACATCATAATAAAGCATAAATAAGCAAATATAGGTAACAAATAAGCACTATAAGCAGTTCTACAGTAAATAAGAAAAATAAGAAAAAGAGAGACTTACAACACCCTTGCTCAAAACAGGGTTAAACAAAGAATCTACAAGCTCTAGCTTGTGTAAAACAAGCTAGTAGTGTCCATAAGCCCATCCATATCCGGCTTATCATCCAAATTATAAGCTGTGGTAATTTTGGGTGAGGAGTTTTTCGATTTTTTTTCTTAACTAATTAGCCTTTTTAGTTTACGTAATGAAAACAGCTTATAAATAAGCTTAAGTGAGAGCTTCTTAACACATTTTAAACACAAATCAAACACTTAAGCACTTGAATTTAAAAACTTGACTTTTTAACTTATAAAATTCAAACTTTCATTAATTCGTAAAAAGAGTATAAGGCAGTAAAATAAACTGAATAAAATGCTAAAATGACTTAATAAAAATTACAATAAAACTAAGATAAGCTAAGATTCTCTAAGATGATAATAATGCCCCCAATGCTTACAAAAGGCTATATTTATAGCCGAAGTCTTCTCTTCTTGGTCTTCTCACATGTGCTTCTTTCGTGAGAGCTTTACTAGGTGTTTTTGTTGTGTGAGGGACTTGATAAAAGTAATCTCAGTCATTCAATCTTCTTGTGCTTCTTTTTTAGTCAATCTAGCCATCAAAATTACTTGAAAATGGTGAAGGGTTGCCAACATGGCAATTATAAAGCTGGGGGGAGATAGTGGAGGAGGGGGAAATGTTTTATCCAGGGTGTTGAATGGTTTGCAGGGTAAAAGGGGCGGGAAAAAAAAACGGTTTGTGGGTAAGTTTGGCAGCTTTGGCCTCTCAAGTTATACTTCACCCAATTTCTAATTTTAGCCCTTGTCTTTTTATTCTTGTAATACAACTTGAGGTTTGGCAATTTTAGTCCCACAAGTTGTATTTTCTTCACTTGGTTGACTTTTAACTTTGACTGACTTTGGCTTCGATTTGACTTTGTCTTTTCTATTCCGTGCTTGGTTTTGTCCGTTTTTGCTTGCTTTATCGTCCTTTTCTTGAATATCCCTTTCCTGCACAATACAAATGCAAAACATACAGATACAATGTATTTTTGGTACGTTTTTAGTCATTTAAGCCCGTTTTTAATGGAAAATGGTATGTGTAATTAAACACATACCAACAGCTTATTCTAGCTTAAACTTAGGGCTAAAATTAGCAATTTTCCAAAAACAAAAGTCAGTATATACTGATTTTAATCAATATATACTAACTTTTTCAAGAGCTTTTTCTAGCTTATTTTCTAGGTAAATTTTCTTAATTCTAGTTTTAATTTGGTCTTAGGTTGTCAAACTTAATCTGTTTGAGCTTATTTTGTAGTTTACCTTTTATTTGCTTAGCTTAATTTAGGGCTGCAAAAGCCCTTTTAGTCTTTTATTAAAACTTGAAAAAAAAACCAAAATCATGTTTTTAATCAGCCTTTTTCAAAAGTCTTTTTCTAGCTTATTAGTTATTCAAATTGCTTAAATTTTGCTTTTTCTTATAGCTTGTAGTACTAACTTTATCTGTTTTTAGGTTTTATACATTAGCTTTTTTGTTTTCTAGCTTAATTTTTAGCTTAAAAGTGCCTTTGTAGGCTGTTTTATAACTTTATAGCCAAAATTGCTTATTTGATTTCTGAGCTTATGGCTTATTGGATTTGCTTAATTTGTGTTTAGGATTGCTTATTAGGTTAGGTTTAAAGTTCTAGTAGCTTATTTAGTCTAGGTTTGAGCTTATTCAAGCTTTGAAGCCAAGTCAGTTTAGACTTAAAGCCTTAAAGCTTTTTAAGCATTCTGTCAGTTCTAAATAGCTTATTTCTAGCTTATTTTAAGTTTTTAGAAAAAGTTGTTTTACAAAAAGTGCTTATTTTAGTGTTATAAAGCTTTTTCAAAAATAAAATTTCAAAAATAAAAATGTTGGCCGTATAGGGAAGTCCCAGGTTTGAACCCGAGACCTCAACCTTAACTGCCAACACTTTAACACCAACACCCACTACCATCTCGCCCTTGGGACTTTTTCGTTAAACCTTCACACTACTTTACTTTTAAACCCTTTTTGCCATTTAAGCCTTTTAGCTCTTTTAAGCTTATTTACAGCTTATTCCAAGAAGCTGTTTGCCCCATTTTATTTTTCCTAGGATTAGAATTGTTCAAAGTACTTTTCATGATTTTTTCAGATTTTTCCAAATTAGTTTAATATTTTTTATAATATTTTTAGATTAAAACTGTTTTTAATTCATAATAAATAAAATAAAAGTCAAAAAAATATAATTCTTTTTTCTAAAATTATTTTTAATCATTTAGGACTGTTAAAAATTAAATTTGAGGTTGTAGGGTTAAAATTTTAGAATTTAGGTTTTTAAAGCTCGGGTTTTGATTCCCGTTATCGTTTTAGTGTTTCAACCTTAATTGCTTTCGTTTTTAGCTTACCTTCAGTAAACCTTTATCAGCCCACAGTTTATATTATTCATTTATTCTTTCATTTTTTTATCATTTTTTTTCTTTTTTTTTCTTTTTTTTACAACATATTTTTCGTAATAGAGAAAATTTCGTTTAGGAAACTCAAGTATAAAGCTGAACTTAGATGAATATTTTCGTTTTCGAAAGAGCTTCTTTTTAGAAAATGTCGGTTTATAATAAAGCAAAATTAAGTACGTTATTAAGTCCAGGTTAATGAGCTTCTGGGAGAAAACATCAAGTAAACTTATAAGCTTTTAAGATTTCAAATAATCTTGTTTTAGCATCCTACTTGTAAATTAACACTGATCATTTTTTCGAATCTTGTGCAAATTTAAAATCCCTAATAAAAGGATCCGCGAATACTTAGCCTAATAAACTTTTGTTTATTAAATAGTTAAGGGACAAAGCTAGGGCTCAACACGCCCGGTCGAGTCAAAATTTATTCTCATTCTACCCATTAGGAAAGTCAAAACTGTGACAAAACACTTCTTTTATTTTTGAAAATTTTTAAATTTTTTTCATTTTTTTGGTATTTTTGCGAAAATTTTGGTGGTAAAAACGGGATTACGTGATAACAACGGCTGCAGGCAAAATCAAATCGAAGATTCCCCCCCATACTAGAACTAAAACTCTCCTCGTATGTTTCAAAGGGGCACTTACGTAAATCTAAAGCCGTTTATTAAGTGTTGACAAAAGATAAAACTTAGTCTATGATTAGATTTGGATACTGGATTTCCAAAATGAAGCTGAGGATGTGAAACTCTTGTGGATGAAGGGTGAAACTGCGAGCACGAGAGTCTTCACAATCCGGGAAATCCTGGACATACAACACAAAACACACAAAACACGGACAAAACACGGGTAATGGAAAATGTAGGCCTCCTCACACAAAAACACTTATTTATTACTACTACTGATAAGCATGGGGTGCCTCCCACGAAGCGCTTGTTTAAGGTCGCTATGCTTGACCCGTCCCCGAATTTATTGGTCCATGGGGAACGTCTGGAGTCCGGTGACTATCCAATAGTGGTACGTCCCCTTCCAAAGTAGTGCTTCGAAAACATGACATTCACTTTGACATTTGGTGCCCCAGAGTTTTGGGATAACTCACAGTGCCATATGAAACAAACTTGGGTTACAATGAATGGGTCCACTCCACGGGTCTTAACTTGCCGGAGAAATCTTTAATCGAGATGTTAAAGAGTAGAACTTGGATCACCGACATTGAAAACGACAGCGGTATTTAATCATGGCATCGTGGATCCTCTTGGTTTCTCTTTATAAGATCAAAGAGTTTACGTAAGGCATGATCAAAAAGTTCATTAAGTTCATTGATTTGAAACTTTTCTGTGATCACCCGCGGTAAATTGATATCAAAGTTTGTATGCTTATAGGGCCCAGGTAAGCTTAATGCTCCAACACGAACCAGCAGATGACATGCTTTCCCATATACAATCTATACGGAGTGCACCGATGGTTGTTTTGTAACAGTACTGAAGGCCCAGCGGAGCGTCATCCAGTTTGTCCGACCAAGAGGCACGATTTTCGCCCACGGTCCTTTCAAGAATTCTTTTCAAACCACGATTGGATACCTCAACTTGCCCACTTGTTTGTGGGTGATATGCGGTGGAGAGACGATGAGTGACTCCGTATTTAAGCATGACCTTTGCAAATTGGTCATTGCAAAAATGGGTTCCGCGATCACTTATGATTGCACGAGGGGCACCAAATCTGGAGAAGAGAGATTTGAGAAATTTGAAAACAACTCGGGCGTCATTGGTGGGGAGCGCTTTCGCTTCAACCCATTTTGATAAGTAATCGACTGCCACGAGTATATATTTGTTCCCTCTTGAAGACGGGAACGGCCCCATAAAATCAATGCCCCAAATGTCAAAGATTTCGCAAACTTAGATAGAGTTTTGTGGCATCTCATCACGTTGCGAAATTTTGCCTTGACGTTGACAAATGTCACATCGGGTGACAAAGTCGTAGGCATCCTTGTAGATCATGGGCCAATAAAATCCTGAATCAAAGATCTTTTTAGCGGTGTAATTGGCACCGTAGTGTCCCCCGGTGGGTCCACTGTGGCAAGCTTTAAGAATGTCAAAAGCTTCTTGCCCCGAAACACAACGCCTAATTACTTGGTCAGCACAGATCTTAAATAGAAAGGGTCAATCCCAGAAGTAATGTTGACATCTTTTGAAAACTATATGTTTTTTCTGTTGGTACGACATTCCCTTATCACAAAATTCCACTCATGGTAGTTTGCAAATATCGGCAAACCATGGGGGCATTATTAACACCAACGAAAGGTAACATCCCAAGTATCTCGAGAGGAAATGTTTCCGTAATTTCTATGTCTCGAGCTCAGCTTTATGGTAATTTTCAAGTCTAGAAAGGTGGTTGCTGCTGGCGAGATTTTCCTGCTTCCTTTTTTATCACGGATAACAAATTCAAATTCTTGGAGCAGCAAAATCCACTGAGCAGATCTTGTCTTACAATCCTGCTTAGCAAGCAAGTACTTGAGACCGAATGGTCCGTAAACACTAATGCTTTGACAAGACAAAATGCCAGAATTTCTCAAAAGCATACACTACGGCAAGTAATTCCTTTTCCGTTGTAGTGTAATGTGCTTGAGCGCGGTCCATAGTTTTTACTGCATAGTGTATCGGCTGGAAGTTGCTTGGTCTTAAAACTTGCCTAGGAACTGCCCCAACAGCAAAATCACTTGCATCACACATGATATTCAAAAAGGGCAAGTCCCAATCGGGTGAGCAACTAGGATAGGGAGCCTGTGTTAACTTCAGTCTTAAGGTTTAAATGATTCGATTCAATTCCTTCGAAATATAACCGAGTTCATTTTCAAGGAGTGGGTCATAGGCCGGCGATTTTGGGATAAAAATCCTGAATAAATCGTCGGTAGAATCCGGCGTGACCGAGAAAACTGCGAATACCCTTCACGGTAGTGGGATGAGGCAATTTTGCAATGACATCAACTTTTGCCTTATCAACCTCAATCCCGGACTTAGAAAACTATGGCCCAATTTTTCTATTCCTGTCCTTGACCATAAAGTGGCATTTATTTTTTTTTTTTTATTTTTTATTTTTTATTTTCTTTTTTTTTTTTTTGTTTTTTTTTCTCCCCCCCAATTTTAGCAAAGATTGTGTCTTCACACCTTTAGAGTCATTTGTCTAAATGGGGAAAAGGCAAGAGGAAAAGAATCACCGAAAACTAGAAATCATCCATGAAGACTTCATGGTTTTCTCATCAATATCGTTAAAGATGCAACCATAACACCTTTGAGAAACGAGCCAGGTGCATTGCATAACCCAAAAGGCATGCACGATAGGCAAAGTCCCGTAAATGGCAGGTGAATGTAGTCTTTCTTGAATCAAGTGGGTCAATTTGGGATCTGAAAAGTAGCCGAAATCCGTCCAAAAAGCAATAGTACCATATTATGGCTAATCTTTCAAGCATCTTGATCCATAAATGGCAAACGGGAAATGGTCTTTACATTTGCCATCATTGAGTTTTCGGTAAGTCGTTGGCAAACTCCCATCCGGCCGTAACCAACCTAGTGGTATTAATATCATTTTCTCATTTTCACCACGGTATGCTCCCTTCTTAGGACCACAATGAACCGGGCTTACCCAGGGGATACTGTCAGAGATAAGATTAAATTAACCCGCATCAAGAAGTTTGATAACTTCTAGCTTAATAAACCTCAAAGGATTTTGGGGTTAACTCTCCTCTGATGTTGAACTACGGGTATTGCATTTTCCTCCACAAAATCTTATGGTGCAAAACGTTGGATCTATCCCCTTAATATCAGAAATCTTTCCAAGATATGGCATGTTTGTGTGACTAAAAACCTTGATCAGTGGCGTTTTCATCCTCATCTTTCCAAGTTTTAGCGATTATGACGGGTAATTTGTCATCACCCTCCAAAACGCATACTCAAGATGGATGGAAAGTCTTTTGAGTTCAAGGTCGAGAGATCTTCACATGAAGAATAATCTTTTCAGCACATTGATTTTTACAAACCTGTGACGGAGGAGATTTGGTCACCACCTATTGAATCACACTTAACAATTGGCTCAAGGTAAATATGTGTCTCCCTCAGAATCAAGATGCCATCAACACCTGGTGGAAATTGGATCATCATGTTTCAAGAAAATTCAACGATCTCTTCCATTAGAAAATCACTTCCTCCGAAGGGAGTGAAAGATGGAGAGCGAGAATCAATCATAAGGTCCGAATAGAAGTGGGATTGCCACTTTCAGAAATTTCAAGTACTTCTTGAACATATTCTTCACAAGCAATGTCAATAACATCTGACTCGGTTAACCGTTTCAATGATATGTAGGAGACTGTCTAGTATCACCACTATTGAAGGTCACGATTGTGGTCATCATTCTAAGGGTCTTTTGTTCAACCGTGAACGTCGATCAAAGCATACCGCCGTCCTCAAGAAATGTCTTCCTAAGATATAGGGAACGCCGAGGACGGCAACGTAATCAACGACCACAAAATCGCAGGAAAGAAGACGTTTCCAACTATCACGAAAACAATCCTCGGCGATGCTGGTTGAAGTTAGAAAACGTTTCGATCGGAAGTTCAAAGAATCTTTCGGGTTTGGTCCAAGCTGGAGAGACTTATTCTTTCCAAATGGAGAGAGGCATTAGGTTGATGCTTGCACCGAGATCTGCCAAGGCTAAGCATTCATTCATCCGCCAGAAAGTCCACAACGGTATAAAGAAATCTACCGGGGTCCTTCCAATTTTCTCGGGAGACTTTTTAGGATAACCGCCGAGCAAGTACACCATTTACCGTTGTTCTTTGTCAACTCATTATCTTATCCTTGTCATTGAGGAGCTTCTAAACATTGGGTGTTAAATTTAGGCATTGAAGAGAGCGTCCGCAGAAACTTACTTAACAGGAGATTCCGAAAAATTCTCAATAAATTATGAAGCTAGAAGATCGTCTTTTTCACCGGAGCTTCTCTTGTTGGCCCTTGAAGATTAAGGCAAAAGGTTTGTTTTAGTCTTTGAAGCAACAACGTGCTCACCAATTTGGTCATTATTTGTACCCACAAAAGTATGGATGTTTACGTGCTTGGTTGCAGCCGTAATCCTTTGTCGCCTCGGGTTCATTTTCATAGAGGAAAGGCAATTTGAGTCATTGTAGGAAACACCGGCTTCTGAGTAGTGAATGCTTCACATCACCTTTCCGTGTTAAGCAATGAGGTTGCTTGAAGAGAACCTGAGCCTTGAATAGAAGCGAGTATTACTATTCACGATTTGGGGATCAGTCTGTTTATAATTGTCATTTGATTTTGCATATTTTGCATGACCGCAGTCATTACCTTTGACGTAGTTTATCAAAACGACTTAGACACACTGGTGCTCTGTTGGAAAAGTGGAGCTTTGTAAGCGGGGAGCCTTGAAAAGTCGGGGGTTGTGAAGAATACTAGTAATCTTAAATCAAGCAAGAACAAGAGTGAGATGTGGGTTGTGATGTTGTGATGTTAGAGAAAACTTGGATGGAATATGGATGAATGTATTAATGAAATGTATGGAAAAATGGAACAACCAACCCTCTCCAAGACTAGGAGAGGGGTATAAATACTACATAGGAGGCCGGCCATGGGCTGAGATGGGCCACCCATGGGCCTTGGGCCGGACTAGATTACTAATCTAATCCTGATTCTAACTACGAGCTAAGACTTGTTACAACTTGGAAGTGACCGACACTTTTCTGTGTTTTCCACAATCTCCCCCTAAGGGAGGTCCACTCCAATTTTACAAACTTAAAACCTATCATACCTATCTTATCCTTAGTCTTTAGCTCGTACTCTTGACTTCTCTTATGATATGTTGTAGTGATCATTGACATCTTGGATTAGCATGTTTCCTATAAACTTGTATTTGACATAGTGATCTTGAGCCTCTTGAGATACATCACCAAGCACAATCTCTTGCCATCTTTAAACATTGCCACCTGGGAACTTGCGACTTCAGGACCGACAGCTATACCATTCTTAAAAGCTTTATTGTTGCATCTTTCTTGAAATTCCTTTAACTTAACACTTCCGACACTATCTAGAAAGATTGTGTGGTATGCAAGTACAGGAATCATGAAACAATGTACTTGAGCTTTCATTATGAACTTTATGTTGTCGGTCGAGTATACATGTGGTTATGGATCTGTGGAGCCACTGGAATCAGGAACCATCCACCACTATTTTACAATATCCTGCAAAACAGTTAGCAATAAAGCAGGGACGAATATGGATTTGTCATCGCACCAGGTTGTTGAGAAACTTCGAATCGTGAGGAACGACACTGTGGTCAGATAGATTCAATTTTAAAAGAATCTTTTGACAGGATTTTCAGCTGAAGTATTGAATCTATCTAACAACATAAGTATTAAATCATCGTACTCACTGTTCTCATTATCGAACGTCTCAAAGCAGACAACACGATAAGAGTGAACCAGTGAGTTACTATCTCACCGATTGATATAGAAAATTGATTTGAAAATCAATCGGTGTATCACTTACAAAATTGTTTTTGTGACACACCGAGAGTGTTTATCATTTCAAAAATTCATTAACAACCGTTGATCCATTTCCTGGAACAAGTTTGATTCTTATAGAATCGCACCATCGTTTCTTTCCAGTTGTCACAAGTTTGATTCATAAAGAATCGCACAAGTTACCTACCATGAGCTTTTTTTCTGTTTGACTCAAGCAGAATTTCCCATCTCATTGTGAATGAATTCACTCTGATGTTCTGGCAAAATCACAAGGATAATGCGAAGGACTCTTAAGATGTATCTTGTAATTCACATTGTGTGACTTAGCAAGAATAATTTGACAAGTGTCCTAATGAGATTTATGGATGATCTCTTTTGGCTCTAGACTCAATAGTGCACTTTGATTTTAGTGATCGGAGGCTGGAGCTGAGTGCCACCTTTTCAATATCAACTACTCGGAAGTTTGAGAGAGACAATAGAAAATGAGTGTATCTCCAGAGTTATTGAAACAAAGTCTTTCTGACTTTGAGTACTGGGAGGGGGTTTTACATAGCGTCACTGGGTCCATGACTGTCTTCAATGTCAGACAACACCTGAGTGTTTCTGACAGCATATGTATTGACCCGGTTTCTGCCTAAGTGTATGGAGGGCTTCTTTCTTTTCACCCTTTATCCTTACATTTCTTTTTCATTCTTTAACCCCTTCAATGCTTACCGAGACTTCATAACTAACACCTTGTTAGGTTTGTTCCAGTGTTAGCTCCATCTCAGTCGGCATTATTCCCTATTCTCACTTTTTCTCCTTTTTAATCATACCTAAGGACTTCTACACTAACTAAGTTGATATCCTGGTAGATCCCTCCGGTTCTAGCTGCTCAAGAGATCTAAAACCTAAGCCTAAACCGCCTTATAACGTCATGAATTTTAAGAACATGGTCATTCTTTTGGGTAATCATCACAATCCTTCCAAAAACATTGAAAATTTCAATCAAAGTGTTTGATATAAATATCAAAATATTTACACTTTGAGAGTTTTTCATCATCACTAAAAGCTCCCCCTTAACATGTGCATCGTTATCGTAGTACATGCTAGGTATGGAGTGCATTGAGTCCATTTTATTTGATCAATCTGTAATAGTTATTAAGTCCAGTTAATCAACATTTTCTCCCTTATCCAAAATGTTAACCCCTTTGAAATTTGGATATCAATTGATTAACCGTTCGGGGAAAAAATGAGATATGATAGCAGATTGGAACATGTATTTCTCCCCCTCAACCTTTGAGGGTTTATAAGATGATGCCGAGTATAATTATTTTAAAATTTTGAATTTACTGAGAAATTTCTTGAAAAATTTATACTCGATCACATCTTATAATTCACCAATTAATCTACATAATAATTGCACCATATTCACAAGATAAGTGTATTTACGAGGATTGACCTTTTTAGGATGAGAACAATATATGATAAATCATATGGTCCTTTGTAGAAGCCGTAGGTCACCCCCGTATGGTCGTCCACCGACAAATTTCTCCAAACTCCTCATTATCCTCCTTGTCTTTATCTCTTGTCAATCGCCTGGATCATAGCTCTCGCGTTTGCTTTGTCGCGTTGGCTCCAAAAAGTCTGTGGCAAGTACTCCATTCTTATTCCCTTGAGGCGATCATTTAGAGCAGTCCGAACGTCATCTAGAGTACCATCGCTGAACTTGTGTAGTTCGTCAATGCCAATAATCGGTTTTCTTCATGTCTTTATCATCGTAGATGAATCCCTCTTGGGATCCGGAGTATGGAGTATAAGCTCTTGTCCTTCTCAGATTGGATCTGACGTGTCAGGCTTTGAGAGTTGAGTTTCTTCTGATAAATAACCCCTCCCCACTCAACACCCAGTTGAAGCTCTCCAAACCCCGCTGGATACAACTCTTCGTTAAACATCGTAAGAGACTTAAATGCAATACTTTTCAACTGCTGAGATTTGTCACTTTTTCCTTTGCACGAGAAGAAGCAGCATATCTTCAATGATCTTGGATCCTTAGTCTGTGCGGAAAGTCGCCTCTTTGAACTTGAAGAGAACATCATCATCCCTTCGTAATCATCCAGTCAAGAAGCTATATAATCATAGCCATTCGACATTCAACCTTAGTGACAGCAATGATCCGTTTTTTGAATACCGTCACGAGCTGATTCCCTGGAGGTTGCAAATGCATAGAACTGTCGTCGCTTTTTGCCCCAATGCGAGATTCCCCAAAGGGCGAATTTGTCGTATTTGACGATCGTTTGACTCCACATTGAGTTAGGCACTAAGTCTTCTATCCATTTGATATGCCCGTAATCTGCAGCCGTAGTCTTCGTTACTGAAGTAGAGTACTTTCGGCTTGACACACCACCACCACTAGGTAATTCCAGGTCGTTATTGATGAAGTGATGAAATGGTATAACACGACGACCTTGAGAATTTGGAACTAACGGTAGTGGCTGTCGCAGATCATGAGGATATTGGCGACCTTCAGGGTTGATCCAGTCTAATTTTTCGGTTGTGGCTTTGTAGACCTCCTCACAAAAATATTCCAGTTCAGTCAGACTCTTGCAAGTGCCTTTCATCAGCTCAAATGTTGGACCTGCTAGCAATTCAGGTGTTAGAGTTTGAACATTTAGCCGGTTCAGCACAAAAGCGGAGAAGTCAAATGTAGAGTCGGTTAGTTCATCGAATGACTCTCGAGGGTCCTGTTGTGCCAGATTGCTAAGCCAAGGTTGGACAGATTCAGAACGTGTCAAAGGTACAGACTTATTCCAAGCATGATCTGAGAAAGGTAGTCTTGTAGAGGTTGAAACCATTAGGAAGATGTTGGACCTCTTCTTCTGCTTGTTCATCATGGACTCCTGTTTCAAACTCCTGGTCTGCAGGTCCTTTAAAGACATCTGTAGATTGCATAGCTTCCTCTACCGGAGCAGATTGGCTAGCAGATTTCTTGTGAGTCTGAGATCCTGTACCGTAAGTTCTTTTCTTGCTGTCTTGGTGTCGTTTCACTTGGAGCACTGTAAAGCAGGTTTCCTTCCTGACCTTCTTCTTTTGGACCCCCGGTCGTTCCAGCGGAGGTTCTGATCATCATCTGCACCACTCTAGTCTTTTAATTGTGACAGTATCGCCATATGAATCCTACAAGATTGGTCGGCTTTCAATTCGCCTCAACTAATGCCTTTGTATAGCTGTCTCTGAAATGTCTGACCGTTGATAGAGTTTGTTAGCTTCCATCTTGTCATTTAAGATCTTTATTCAGCTCTAATACTGAAAGATTGCAGCTACACATGAGAGGTGTTGGCTCCTTTGATGATCTCACCAGAACCTCAGACTTAATTTGATCGTTACTAACTACTCGACTTTTGAATAATTTTGGAGACTTCCCTTTTTGACCTGTCCTTGATGATATTTTCTTCATTCGTCATCAATTGAATCAAGGAATAGTTGATTTTGCAAGTAGTAGACTCTTCTCGAATTCTGTCATACTTTAATTGGACTGGCATCTCCACATGCTTCCCTGCATCTTTATTCGCTAGATATTGATCAACGGTGCTAGGAAAGAGGAGAGCGCTTCATCATATTAGATTGGTTGCCTGAGTCTGAAATTTGTCTTCAACGCTTTCAAGACTATAATCAAAGCCAAACAACGAGGCAAAGTTAGGAAGATTTTGTAGCGAGGAGCTTGTAGTAGTTGCCGGTGTCATAATTGGGTATGTTGTTGAGTTTGAATGTTGAGAGGATACGGTGTTGGAGGGCGATTGATTTGTGCAGTGAAGGATGGCTCCATGATGCTGTAACAAAGTATCAATGATAGAAGTGGCTTCATATTTTTGTCCGGAAAAATATCATCAACACCAGTATCTGGGTTGATTCACAGTTGAGACAATCCAGATGATACAGACGAACTTTGTTTGTGTTGACCATCCAGGATTTAACCGGAGTAGGTCACATTAGTGTCTCAACATCGTCATTACTTTATCTCTTCCATCAAGATCGGTATTGGTATCTTTGACTGCCTCATTTCCTTGACCTCTGTATATGTACCTCTTCATCCGACTTTGTCTACCTTCAACATTCGTTCCTTCTACTTCATCGTCACTATCTTCTTCATCTGATGATGAAATACTAGAGGGTGTGATCACTGTTCAGTTTCCTCTCATTTACTAATGTCATCATCATGAGTATGTGAGCTTTGGATGACAAAATCACACTCATCATCATCTGATTCAGTCGCTCTCTCAACACTTCGTTGAACTGTCTCATCAACTTCATGTTCATCATCATCTTGAACTTTCTCATCATCGTCATGGTCATCATCATCTTCATCATCCTGAGTAGTCTCATTAATGTCATTGTTACCTGCATCTTCATCATCTTGAACCTTGGCTCATCAACTGTGATCTCATCACTTGATATCAAGAGATAACGTCCTCTGAGTCATAATCAGCGTGCATCAATGAACCCCTGGTGGTAACACCATTCCCTTCGTCTGCACCAGCACCACTAGCATGAAGCTGGATTTTCTTGACCTCTTTTGTGATTATTTTTAAGTTGCCAGCCTCTGTTCAAATCAGCCTCAGAGAAAAGTTCTCATAACTCTGCAGTCTTCTGTTTTCCTTTTTCTCGTCTTCTTATCCTTGAGGGGCAGTGGGAGGCCTTCATTTAGGGATTGTTTCTGTATTAGCTTCTCTTGCTTCCTTTTGTCTTAGGAGGAATTGTTCCTGAAGCCATAGCATAATACTCTTTGTATGATTCAGAGTTGCGGATGTCCTCGTTGGTTAATGCCACTGGCAAGATAGCCCCGTACAACTGAGTAGCTTCATTCCTTGAGATGACATTGATTGTTGTGAACATTGGGTCATCTCTGGCATAGTGCCAATTGACCTTGTTTCTTCTAGGAATTGAAGGATCTTTTTCCATGACAAAGTTGACGACTAACTTGGTGAACCGAGGATAGTACATCGCACTGCCCTTCTTCGTATTTTTGTTCTCAATCTTGAAAATGAAGTCCTCCCACAGAAGATATGCATAATCAACGTTCTTCTTATTGTACATACCCCACAAGATTTGAGCTTGAGAAAGACGGAGACTGTCATATGATGGTGTACCGCTGAGACATTTGTTGATTACAGCAGCAAATGATCTCCAGGGTTGATGCAGTTTATTGACATTAACGTCAGTGATCTTCCTTATATCTCCAGAATGACCAAGACTAGCTAGAAAGATGAGGATCTCCTTCTCAAGAGGTGGTTCTACAAACTTCTTATTACCGACTCTAGGGCAAATTTGAAGAATGTCCCTGAATTGCTCAAGACCGATGATGTGCTTCTTTTTTATCCAACTTTCAGGAATCGGACAGGATCGATTATAGAACATAACAGAAGCCCAAAAATCCCTGCATGTAATCTCTGGAGCATCTCAGTGACTTGGAAAGCCTTGTACAAAGAGTGAGCTTTAGCACAATCGTAACCACTTGAAGGTTGCATCCTTTGATGTTGACATCCGAACTTAAGCTAAGAAATACATTTCCAAACTTAATCGGTCATCCGGAGCCACCAGTGCATCATCCAAAGCAACTGATCCCGCTATTGAGATTGCCCATGTTCTGTTTAAGAAGTAGAGTGCAGTTTATAAGAAAAAAAACACAATCATTCAATCTGAGAACCTTTTATGACTTTTAGCACTTTGAGATCAATCTACTAGATAGACGAATAGCTTAAGACCAAAGGCACCTATCCTAACAATTAAGTCCGAATGTGTTAACCTTGTTTTGTCAAGCTTTTACTGTCTATTTTAAACTAAGAGATTTGTTGAATTTAATCTTAGTTAGAAAAAATTTGATCTTAAGTGTGTTATGTCAAAAAATTGGTTAAGTGTTGATAACATTACTCGTTTGGTCCTTAAAGAATAACACTCATTCGGTCCTAAAGAAAAAACAGCTAGATCGAGTTGCACTTGTTCGGTCCATGTACACAAGCACTCGTTCGGTCCTTAGAACATGTGCTCGTTCGATCCTCACAAACGTGTGCTCGTTCGATCCTCTCATTTAGACACTCGTTCGGTCTAGTTAAATAGTCACTCGTTCGATCCAGTCACATAGACACTCGTTCGATCCATGCAATTAGGCACTCGTTCGATCCATATTAATAGTCACTCGTTCGGTCCTTGTTTGCAACCACTCGTTCGATCCACACAAGTATTCACTTGTTCGATCCTCACTAGGATCCACTCGTTCGATTAACACTGCAAATCACTCGTTCGATCCTCACTAGGATCCACTCGTTCGATCCTCACTAACATACACTCGTTCGATCCTTTGTTAGATTACTCGTTCGGTCCATAAGTCACTCGTTCGATTCTTACACTTAGACACTCGTTCGATTCACAACACATTATTCGTTCGGTCCATATGATTTATACTCGATCGATGTCTTAAATTTGTGCAAGATCGATATTTAACTCTAAACTAGCATTTTCATTGAGCCATAACAATTTCATACACAAACATATCATATTGTTACATTATTTCGCACTTTTACACTAATTTTTTCGAACACAAAACATTCAATAACTCATTTAAATCACAACAAATGATCAAGCTAGGTTAACCTATACATTTATTAGACCTAAAACTACAAAAGCCCTCAATCAATTATACGTTTTCACCACTTTTTGATTTGACGAACCCTAATTTTATAATTAGGGCTGCTATGATCAAGAATGACGAAAACACACAATTCCTTTAGGGATTCGAGTTGATTAGGAGATGAAGATCGAGATTTAAAGTTATACCTTAGATTTGAGACGGAGTGATTCAGTTAGATTGAAGTGGTTCGAGTGTAATGTGTTCGTGTGTGTGTTTGAGTGTGTTTTTGAGTGTGTAAACAGTGAATAGGAACGGGTGATGATTTGGGGGGTGTTATTGTTATAACCGATTTCTAACTTTGACACTTTTGGCCCCTCATCTTATACTACTTATTAATCTTGCCAATTATGTTTTATAAGGTATATTCAAGATAAACAAATAGCACACTTGGTCCCTAATGTTTTAAACTCTCATACCTATAGACATAATTTAGCAAAACTACTGTAACACCCCCAAATTGGGTCGCAGTCGAAAAAAAAATTATGGGTTCCGGGGCGTGTTACTTCCATAGACAACAACAACAAGAATATCAAAACGAACCAAAAAGTCGTTTTGAAAACTAATACATTGGATTTATCACAATATTTGTACATAGCCCAAGCTTAACTGTTCACTTATCAAAATACAAAGATTTTTCCGCAAAACAGTTTAACAAAAATAATGCGACAAAATCTTTAATGCAAGACTCCTTATCAAAACCACCAATGTATCCCATCGCACCTTGTGCTTATTGATCCTCTGAAAAACATGGGCTTTAATAACGTCAACAATATGTTGGTGAATTCATAGGTTTGATAAATCAAATATTTAGACCACAAGATTTTCCCCAAGTGTATGATAATGCAACAATGCCAGATATCATATAAATGTAATTACTTCTCTAAGCTCATGACACCTGATGCTTGAACATGTATGGATGGCAAATGTAATGCCGTATTGCCCGTTGTGATTTCAACCCGCAACATCCAATATTCGTCATGGTATACGATTCGTTTCACTAGTGAAAGCTAATCACCCGAACGGGTTGCAAACCCAAATAAATATCATAACATTCGCGCTCGAAATTAACATTTCTCATGTTAATTGCCAGATTGGTTTTATCGCTACTTAGGCAACATGTAATCATAATATAAAACTTAACCACTTGTGTCCAGTTGTAAAACATTGCATGTTTTTCACCCCAAAAACTTTGTAAAAACAAAAGCATGTAAAACGTGGGGCTATGAACTCACCTTGAGTTCTGATAATTCCAAATATCGCAGATAAAGCGTCACGTAAAAGATCGAATGCAACCTAAATTATCATAGGTCGTATAAGTACCGAGTACTTATTTTAACAACATTGAATATAATCTAATAGTTGTTACATCGTACTATCGTTCGGGCTATCATAATTAAAGAGGTCATGACATGACGTTCGAGGAGTTAGGACACTTTAAATCGTAAATCCAACAACTCGTCGAAACGCCATCCGAAGAGGCCTCATTATGAAACTCCCTAGTAATATAGTACTTTGATAACCACATAATATTCTATATAGCTCAATCACCAACTAATGGTTTTGGAAAAATTGTGTCTCATAAGTTAAAACGTTTATAATTACCGTTTAGTAAAACTGGCATAACTTTCGCGTTTTAAACCCGATTCTCGCGTTTCTTATGCCCATCTTTTCGTATCAAGACGAGTTATCATAAATTGACATTTTTGAATTTCGGACCTACTGGTGAACAGTAACTTTTACTGTTCACATCAGACGTGAGCTTTATAAAAATCGTATTCGTCGTCGTAAAACCCGTAAATGTCGTATTTTATTCGTTATAGCTCCGTTTTTAACGATTCTTTCGAGGACGTTCTCGTATTTGAAAGTTCTATATTTTTATGAGGTTTACAAAAATATAACTTTCTGTCATGAATAGTAACTTTTATAAAAACAGTTTTATAAAAGTATTATTTGTCGTAAACTCGCGAAATTCATAACTCGTTCGTTATTAATTGAAAAATACTATACTTATCATATTTGGAATCCAAAATATGTTATTATTTTAAAAAACTAACCCTTGCTGTTTTAAATTTTTATAAAATGTTTTATAAAAATTTTTCTACACTCGTTTCTAACGAACACCTCGTTTTTAACTAACTTTTTCGTTATAAATCCTTTTAACATTTCTTACCTTTTCGAATCGTCAGTGAAATGTATTACTTATAAAAATATAAAATGAGTAAGTCAACTTTCGAATTTGGGACAAAATGTTTGCTTGAATTGTGAATCCATTATGATCTTCTCTTATACTTTGTTTAACTTTTGTATTTTACCATATGTCTCATATATCATATATTTTATAAATCATACATATATGATGTGTCCTTTGTCCATAATAGTCCTTATGTGTCCAAGTTACCAAGGTTAACTAATTCATGATAACACTTAAATCATAACTTTACTTGAGAAAACCCTAATTTACTCATAATCATGTTTACTCCAAAACAATATGATACCACATTTTCTCATCCTTTTTAACATAATGTAAGTATTAACACAACATATGTATAAGTAATCCATGTGGTCATTTCAAGTGAAAACTTTATTTTCATGATTAAAACCTAAATGGTGATTTAAGCTAAATAGAAATATCATATGCAAAATAATGAAAATTATAGCAACATAAAGAGTTTAAATGGACCTTAAGAAGAATGATGATGATGATGTACAAGTGCTAAACCCTTGTTTAGCCACAAAAACCAAACTTGCACTTTATAAACCCTTACTTTCCTTCACTAAACCCTAGCTTCCTTTTTCTTGATTATAACTTGGAAATGGTTAACCAATGCTTGCAAATGTCTTAGTACATCTTAGAATATGTGTATATAGAAGTGTAAGGGTTGAATAAAATTTTGTATGGGTTTGTGTGGTGGGGGTTTTTGAGCCGTAGCATATAGGGAGCCAAAAGGAGGTTATGTTTTGATTTTTACCAAGTGCAAAGGGTGTATGAGTTAACTTAGCTAGCAATGCATGTATATAGGAAGTGATTCTAGTCAAGGGGACATGGAATGGTTCAAGGTATGGCCATGGTCATAGTCATGGGTCAAAGCATGGTAGGGATGGTGCCATAAAGAGGTATGGTGTATTGTTTGACTATCTTGAAAGTATAATGCCATTTTCATGTATATCTTTGTATAACATGCAAGAAATTCGGCAAAACAAAGATATATATTATATATTTTTGTAATTTTTATGTATTGGGTATAAAAGTGGGTATTTGTTGAAGCGTAGAAAAGTTTTCGTGGTTCCGGGAGTGCCTAAACGCAATTTATCGCGAAACGTAAACACTTTACGTATCCGATAAAAATAAAATAAACAAAGTTAATAATTATTCTTAAAATAATTATATAACCCTTGAATGATGTAAAATTTAATTGTTTTGATTGCACTTTACATTGAACGCTAATTTTTAGCTTACGCGATTTAAACTTAATTCATGAAATTACAAGCAAACGCGTACAACACTAAAAATAAATAGTACATTTATTGACGTCGCCAAAGACTTGAAAACACAGGGTGTTATAGACTTCCCCCGTTAAACGAGCCTTGTCCTCAAGGCTCACAATGCAGCACTTGACGACGGTGTGATCTTGGTGAAGAGGTGTGGAAATTTCTTCTTGAATTGGTCTTCACGTTCCCACGTGAACTCGGGACCTCTCTTAGAGTTCCATCGAACTTTGACCAATGGAATCCGACTTCTCTTCAACCGTTAACCTTCGTCCACTATTTCTACCGTTCTCAACAAAATGATGTTGTCGTCCAAATAAGTCGCATCCACGAACGGCTAATGGTTTCGTCGGCATGACACTTTTTCAGATTAGATACATGAAATGTATTATGGAGCTCAGCTTAATCTCTGGAAGTTCAGCTTGTAAGCAACTTCTCAACCTTACTATCACCTTAAAAGGTCCGAACATACCTAGGGTTCAACTTCCCCCGTTGCCAAAACGACAACCCCTTTCCAAGGCGAGACCCTTAACAACACCTTTCCCCGACTTGAAATGCCATTGGTTTACGCCTTCAAGTCAGCATAACTCTTCTTCGGTCACGACCGCTTGCATCCTTGCTTGATCTGAATGATTTCTCATGGTTTCATTGGATCAGTTCTGGACCGAGTATTTGAGCTTCTCCACTTCCAGTCCAACAAACAGGTTGAGGGCTGACATATCCGACCAAAAAGTGCTTCAAATGGCGGCCTTGATGCTATCGTGATAGCTTATTTGTATGAAAACTCGACTAATGGCAAATGGTTAACCCAACCCTTTCCAAAGTCGATAGCACAAGCACGCAACATATCCTCGAGAGTTTGAATGGTCCTCTCGCTTTGCCCGTCGGTTTGCGGATGGTACGCAGTACTCATATCCAAGTTTGTACCCAAAGCACTCTGAAGTGACCTCCAGAAATTTGATGCGAATCTTGGGTCACGATCGCAAATGATTGAGACGGGTATCCCATGCCTCGTGACCACTTCCTTTAGGTACAATCTTGCAAGTTTATCCAAAGGATCGGTCTCTCTCATCGGTGTGAAGATCGCAGACTTAGTGAGTCGGTCAACGATCACCCAAATTGTGTCATAACCTTGAGACGTCTTAGGAAGTTTCGTGACAAAATCCATGGTGATGTTATCCCACTTCCATTCGGGTATCTTGGGTTGTACCAACAATCCTGACGGCCTTTGATGTTCGGCCTTGACCTTAGCACAGGTCAAACACTTGTTAACATAAGTGCGCCACCCCTCCCGACCCCTGCTATGTCTCTTTCATGTTGGGCCACCAGTATAACTTCTTCATGTCTTGGTACAATTTTGTCTGAACCCTGGTGGGGGGGAAATTTGAATAGAGTATTTTGATTTGTGGGACTCGTGCATGATTATAGTCCGCAAATCGCCATAACAAGGTAACCAACTCCTGCCATTGAGGCACAGGGTTCCATCCGCACGTGGTTCCAACTTTTGTTCTCTAATAGCTTCTGGAAATTTAGCATTTTCAACCAACATTCCCCCAACGTCTTCCTCTTAATGTTCTCCGGGTTTTCGCGCTTCGGTCCAGAGCATTTAAGGACTCTGTTTGGAAGATCCGAACTATATAGACATAACAAGACTCGAACTCTTAGCGATGGGTTCCAGTTCCTTTCCTGCTTTAAAGCGTCAGCAACAACATTTGCTGCCCGGTGATAACCAATACTCGCAATCGTAATCACTTAACAACTCCAACCATCCGTCTTTGTCCTCATGTTCACTCTTTGATCTAAAATGTGTTGCAAACTCTTGTGGTCGTGACACTGTACACTTATTTCCATATATAAATAATGTCTCCAGATCTTGAGAGCAAATACCACTGCACCAAGTTCTAAATCATGAGTTGTGTAGTTTTTCTCATGAATCTTCAACTGTCGTGATGCATAAGAAATCACTTTTTCTCTCTGCATCAATACAGCGCCCAAACCCTTCTTCGAAGCGTCGCAGTATGCGATGAAATCTTCGCTTCCTTCAGGTAATGCAAGGATTGGTGCACTGCACAACTTTTGCTTTAACAGTTGAAAAGCTGCTTCTTGTTTATCGCCCCATTCAAACTTAATCTTCTTCTGGGTGAGCTTGGTCATTGGCTTTGCGATCCTTGAAAACCCTTCAATGAACCTTCGATAGTATCCAGCAAGACCCAAAAACTGACGAATCTCCGTTGGTGACTTAGGAGATGTCCAATCCTTAATGGATTCAATCTTGGCTGGATCCACATGAATACCTTCACTATCGATCACATGACCAAGGAACTGTACCTTGGGAATCCAAAATTCACATTTGGAAAACTTGGCATACAACTCTTCCTTCTTAAGCAATTCCAAGATCTGCTTGAGGTGTTCTTCGTGTTCTTGCTTATTCTTCGAATATATCAGAATGTCATCAATAAAGACAATCACAAATTTATCCAGGTATGGTTTGCAAACCCGATTCATAAGGTCCATGAATACGGCAGGTGCGTTTGTCAAACCAAATGGCATAACTTGGAATTCGTAATGACCATAACGAGTTCTGAAGGCAGTCTTCGGAATGTCTTCTTCTCGAACCCTTAATTGGTGATAACCTAATCTAAGTCCATCTTCGAGAAGACACATCGACCCTTGGAGCAGAATCAATATGTCATCAATTCCTTGGGAGCGGATAACGGTTCTATACCGTTAATTTAATTCAGTTCCCCGTAATACAAAAAATGCCATCCGGAAAGAACCGTCCTTGCTCTTGACAAACCAAGACCGGAGCTCCACAGGTGAGAACTAGGCCTTATAAAACCTTTGTCGATAGCTCCTTTAATTGGCTCAATAACTCTTCACCCTCGGAGCGCCAATCGATAAGGTGCCCGTGCTACAGGCCAGTAAAAAACAAGAAAACCAGGTACCAAATCATTTGGAATCCCTTGTCAGTCGAGAAGACCCGGCAAGTCTTCAGGAAATACTTCAGGAAAGTCTTGAACTATGGTACGTCCTCAAGTCGCTTCTTCTCCACTTGTCTTCAACCTCTGTTTAGTGACATGGGGTGCTAGAAAGATAGGAAAATCTTTCTCTATGTACTTCTGCGTTTTAGTGCAAGAGATGATGTTTAATCGTGTCACATTTCCCTGGGTACTTCCATCACCGTGTATGATTAAGGTTTTATTTTTCCAGGGGATGCGAACAATCTTCCACGCACACATGATGACCTCTTGGTGCTTTTGCCAACCAATCCATACCGATTATACATCAAAACAACAATGTTCTATAGCATTAAGTTTACATGAATTGGTGTTTAGGAAGTTAGATGTTGCAACGCCTTAAGTATAGTGTTTAACCCGATATCCCTCGTCGGCTAGTTCAACATCAATAATAGTGATCTAAGTAGAAGGTTAGATGTTCAATTTGGGAGCAAAATGCAGTAGACACAAAACTTCATCGGCACCCGTATCAAACAAGAATACATAGGCAAAACGATTGTTTAGCAGGAAACGTACCCGCAACGACATTGTCCGGTTTTGGCCCCCAGCATTTCCAACTACATACACCTACGCTGTGAGCCCCTATCATTCTAGCTTGGATTACCACGGTTCCTTTGTTGTTTCTTCAGTCTTGGACATTTCCTCTTTGACGTGCCCCTGAGCTCCACACTCAAAACCAGTAGGTTTCTGACCCGATCCGTGCCTTCTATTGTTATTGTTGTTGACATTTCCTGTACCTCTACAGTCACGACGATGTGACCATATTTGTTGCATTTATAGCACTTTGGAGCACACAGACCGTCATGGTGGTAATTTCATTTTGAGCATAGGGGTCTAGATCCCCTATATTGTCTCTTATCACCCGATCCAGCAGTGTATGCTCTGCCGGTGTTCTGCCTCTTATTTTGTTGTTGTTGTTGATTCTGATTGTTTCGGGAAGTATTTTCAAACTTCCTCTTGGTTTCAGCTTGTCTTTCAGCAATGGTACTGACTCTTTTGTCCATCAGTTCAGTGGCCATTTCAATAGCCTCTTGCATGGTCTTTGGCTTTGAAGCTATGATGTTTCCATGGATCATGTCGGGCAATCCACCGACATACCTTTCAATTTTGTCTGCCTCCTCAAAGGGAACATTCTAACACACAGTAGTGCTAGCTCTTGAAAACGTTGGTTGTACTTGACCACATCAGTACCCATTACCTTCAAGTTCCACAACTCAGCTTCTAGCTTCTTCATTTCATTTCGTGGGCAATACTTATCAGTCATCTTTTTCTTCAGATAACAGTCATAACATGGGAATTCCACCATGTTAGAGCACATGCTAAAAGAGTACAAGTAGCAAATTTGATCTGGTTTTCCGCCGAGCAGTTGCTTATTCAAAAGACAGTCTCCATTCTTTCAAACCATTGGGTTAACTCAACCACTCCCTCGGTGCCCTTGAAGTACAAAGGTTTGCACTTCATGAAATCCTGGTAAGTGCACTCTCGGGCAACGCGTTCAGATCCCCTGACACCCGTTCCTGAAGAATGGCTATCAGTGCCATTCCTAGTTGAGTCACGTGCAGCCAAGGCGGCATTGACTCCTTGATTAATCATAGCTTGGAGTTGGGCATTAGTGACATTAGTGGTTGTGGTTGCTGTCCCGAACGGGGTTGTCAAACCCAATAGATCTATTAATAACATTCGCGCTCACAATTAACAGTTCATGATAATGGGCTCAGATATGGGTTATCGCTACTTAGGCAACACGTAATCATAACATGAAACTTAACCACTTGTGTCCAATCGTAAAGCATTGCATGTTTTTCATCCCAAAAACTTATAAAACAAAAACATGTAAAACGTGGGGCTATGAACTCACCTTGAGTGAGTAATGCCAAGTAGAACCCAAAAAACGGGTCAAGGGAATTCATCAAATGCAACCTATTTAATTTAAGGTCGTATAAGTACTAATCACATTGAATAATCTCTACCATGCATAAGTCTATTTAGCTAATCACCATCTAAATGTTTGAGTGAAAACATATTTATAATTGTAAAACATT